>JAJKFI010038656.1:27294-55257 GCA_029204185.1 Lerista edwardsae | reverse complement strand
TCTCTCTCTCTCTCTCTCTCTCTCTCTCTCTCTCTCTCTCTCTCTCTGTCTGCTTGGGCAACCCAGGGGTCTTAGACCACCTGCCAATTATAAGGTTGGCTGTATGTAGCCAACCCTGATTTTATTCTGTGCCTAAAGAGAGCTCCAGGTATACAGTTTCTGGGTAGCTCACCAGATTGAGTTGGGACATGACGTTATAGAATTCAAGTCCTCTGGTGCTAGATGGGCATGGATGCAATGAGGACAGGTTTTCTGCTGCAAATGGCAGCCCCACGTTGAGTAACCCCTCCTTGGTAGGTCAAATCATGCATTTGCTAGCCTCTGCCCGTCATTGATGTGTGCCCATCCCCATCGGTGTGTGGTTTAGTGAAGTTGAGGATTAGCTATGCCCAAAGTGCTTTACTACTTTGTGATAATCATTCTTTTGTTATTTGATCCTGTGTGCTTAATTATGATGGATCTTTTCTTCTGCTTTTTAAATACAAAGTAATCTCCTCCCACCATCTCTTTCCCTCTCAGCCGCTCACATTCCCTTTGCATTGTGCTTTTATTATGGAATAGGAATCCTCTTAAAAAATTTGGATCCTTGTCTGGTTCTAACAGGTGTTTGGCAGCCGGGCTCTGGAGTCTAAGTGCACAGCTTATAGATGAGGATTTCAGGCTTGAGGCCAACTTTAAACCCTCATATATGAAAAGCATGTTACGATGTCGGTTCAAATTAGATCACTGTTGAGGTAGGTTGGGGAGGGGAGATGGGGAAGAAACCCTCTGAATGAAACTGAATACAAATAATCGCAGTAACACAACATTCAATAATTTAAATTAAAAGGAAATTCTGAGTCATTGTTCCCTTTTACCAGACTTTCTTGAGACTACTTGCTGTAAATAAAGGCTAGAGAGATAATCATCTTGCTCTCTCTCAGGAAATTTGAGATCTGCCAATGCATTGCACTATGTAAGAGTGAAGTACTCTTATTAAAGAAACTACAGGTTTGGAAAACTATTGAATTATCTCTCCTTGGGGGGAAGGTGTATGCATTTTATTAAGTCACTCGCTGGTCCCTATAAATGAGCTGGCTAGGTCCTGTACTGTGCATAAGTCAGTATGGTTATACTGAAGTTTCTGTGTGTATGAAGGAGAGAAAGAGAGAGAGGAAAGATTCTGCCTGGGGTTAGTTTCTTTTCTGCATTAGCTTGTTTGCTGAGGAATGCCTATAAAGAAATGCTTCATGCCGAGAGGATTCTTGGGTGTCCTGGACAGGTAGAATGTAGATAGGACCAATGACAATAGCTAGCCAATCAACAATAGCTCTGCAAGGATTTCCTGAGTCTAAAAACAACGTGTTCAGCTATCACTGACCTTGTGCTGATAGTCTTTCTCAGGGTTCAATCCTAACCTGGAGTGAGGCCGGTACAATTAGGCCAGCAAAATTTGGCCGGCACAAGGGACACCATAAAGTATGTTTGGACCACTCTTGGAGTCAGAGAGGCCAGCATACAGATGTGCGCCATCCTCCCTGACACTGAGAGTGGTCCAAATGTGCTTTATGGTGTTATGTCCCTTGTGCTGGCCTAACTGTGCCGGCCTAACTCCAGGTTAGGATTGTGTCTTGAGTTCTTCAGACACTGGGTCCTTTCTCCAATGTGTTGCTTTTTGGGAACAGTTCTCTCCTTGGTTCTGAATTAATTCATATATTGGGAGCCTTCAAGCAGAAGGAGAAGCCTTGTAAGTGCAGAAGCCAAAGCCATTTAGGGGGTTAAAGGAGAAGATAGTCATTCTCAGCATGTGTAGTTGGAGCCAGAAACTGTGTCAGCCTATCTTGAGCTGTCAAGACAAGGATTGGTCTCGTGCTCAAATAGTGGTCCTTTTTTGGCTTGATTCAGCAAAGAGGTTCGTGCTTCCTTATGAGAAAAATAAATTGGTTAGCAAAGCATTTGAAAAGTTGTATACAGTATAATTCTATATAGGTTCTTGAGACTATATTCCTTTGTATAACACATGCCCCTTGTGGCTGCGAAGCCTTTTAAGAAACCATTTTGGAGCTGGATTGATAGAGACTCCTGGAAGAATGTGCAAATAATAATTCTGAGGGGGGCTGATTTATGAGAAGAAATTTGCCAATTATTAGGTTACTATAAAAATAATATAAAGGTGGTTTCTGTTTGTGGAAGGGCTGAACATATGGTGCTGGGAAGACTTCAGTTACCCCTGTCTGTGTCTCACCGAGATTTGGGGGAAAATGTGCATTAATGAAATGGCACTTTCATTCTCATTTCCAGATGTTATATGAGGGATTTCCTCTCTTGTGCTAGGTCTTTGACCACAGCAATACCTTTTTAGAGGTAAAATATCTCTCCCTCTTTTCTTCTTTTAAAACGCATAACTTAATGGTGTTTACATCCATGTGTCAACGCAACAGACAAATGCGTCCCAGTAAATGGTGGGTGGCTATGCTGTGGTACCCACTAATGCGTGTGTGTGTGTGTGTGTGTGTGTGACAGAAACTGGAGAGATTCTGGCTGCATGCAGATGTAGTATTAAACCAGGGTTTAGCATTATATATAGTACATGAGCAGAGTAAGGCTTGTGTGCTCTTGCCTTCCCTCTCCTCCTTTTTGTGCGTGAGAGGAGGATTGAAAACATTCAGTTTGGTTTCAGAACCCGGCTTGGGAACTGTGGTTAATATAAATAGTTTCTTCTGTCCAAGCCCAGGAAATTCTGGGTTTATTCTAACCACAGTTCCAAGTCAGGATTCTGAAATCACAGCTTCGAACTAACTACAGTTATTTGGGAATCTTATGGTTTGTTTTTGATAGTAGTGTGTCAGCTGTAACAGGTGTATGTGGTTCGTGGCATAAAACTGTACATGATGAACACCTGCAGTTTTGAGTGTCTCCTGTAGCTCTGATGTACTTCAGGACAAAAAATGGAAGCTGGCAGGAACTAGTGGAACTTTTAGTGCAGTTCTCCACTGCTCTTGGAGGTGGTGCCTTAAACTCAAAAACACACTTTTGCTGCTGCTCCTGGAAAGCATCCTTCTCTAGTGAAAATAGGGTGATTTTTATTTTGTGCTGCTAACAATAAAAGTCACAGAACCCTGATTTTTGGAACCAGATAAAATGGGGAAGAGAGGTTATTGCAGGCACATAGCTGCTTGTTTTGATTCTGCTTGCAAATATTTGATCAGGTAAATTCAATATTTCATGTAGTGTTCGCAGAGAACCTGCACTAGTACTGGCTATAGAATTCTCTCCTCTCTGCAACTTTGTGGCTTGGTTCAGAGATAATACTAACCATGGGTTAATTTTAACCAGTCATGATCCTTGGCTCATCTGTCACCTCTCCTCCCCTTCATTTCTGTCTTCTGTGTGTGAAAAAAATCATATTTATTTGGGGGGGGGGAGTTTTCTTTTACTGAAGGAATTAAAGCTGAATTAAAAAAAAACTAGAACAGTAAACCATGATTTGATTCTGGTTTGTTATAACTGTGGTTTCAACATGCCACAGTTTCCTGAATTTGGATGTAACCGGAGACTGTGGTTTGTGAAAAATGTGACAGGAAGTTTGAGGCTTCTGTCTTCTCATTCTCATAACATTATTTCATGGTTAAAAGACTTCTGTCTGAAAATCTTGGTGTTTCTGAAACTGTCTGTTGCTTGCTTTTTTTCTTTTTTCTTTCCAAGAGCAGGAGTATCAGACCTCCATGACTATTGAGAAAGAAGTGTTTCACTTCAGCCATGTAAATAAATGACCTGCTCCACCTAATGCAGTGTTTAGAAACAGCTTAGGTGGAGGAAGGAAATGTAGAACTTGAGAGCTCATATTTCTTTTGGAAACATGAATTGGAGATGGGGTTTAAGGTAGATTTCAAAAACTAAACCATATTTTGGCTAAGCACTGCCCTTAAATACTACAGATTTTAAATCTTTTAGCCAAATGTTACCGAGGGAGCACAATTAGTTGCTGATAAATATCCAAAAAGCTTAATCGCTGGGATAATTGTCCTTTAAAGCACAGGGAAAGAAAAATCCATAAAAGTTCAGATTTATTTGATCTTCAGCCTGCAGCCTACATTTTGCCAAAGAAAATGTGTTTGCATTTAATCAGGAGAATTTTGGAGGGGGCGTAGAAGTGGCTTTTATAAAAACCCGGGACAATGACAGCTCATATTTTTTGAAAACCAAATGATCTGGATTGTCTTTTTCTCTTCTGCTGCTGGCTTAAATCAACTCTTGGAAGATGCTTGTCTCCTTCCTCCCCCATGTTAGAAATCTGGAGAGAGCAGATTTGGTGGGTTTTCTCTTTTCTTTTCAGCCTGATGTAGCTTCAGCACCACAGTCTTCTTTGCAGTGAAACAGGTCTCTCATTTCATTAGGAGATGGTTGCAACAAGCAGTGATACCTTGCGTGTGCAAAGAACCCATCGCATATCCAGTGGCGTTTCTACAGGGATGGCAAAGCTCTAAGTTTTGCAAGGAGCCTTACCTTGCAGTGGAAATCACGCCTCTCCTGCACCGTTTTAGCCAATCCTCACAGGGAAAAGCAACATCTTGGCGTTGCTTACTGGCTACAGCAGCAAGGGAGAGGCGGGATTTCCATGACAGGGTAAGGCTTCTTGCAAAACTTAGAGCTTTGCCATCCCTGTAGAAATGCCTCTGCGCATATCAAACACTTCAGATAGTGCTTTGACATACTTTCAAGCACAATCTGTTCAATAGTCCATTTTACACTATATTTGAAGATCAAATTAGATGAGACGTGAGAATTCCATGACTGAAACTTCTGAAGTCTTTCTCTAATTTGAACTGGGAGTGTGGTGCATGGAGGTTGATAGTGTACCTAGTGTTACTCAAACTGTGGGTCAGGACCCACTTGGTGGGTTGCAACTTGATGTCAGGTGGGTCGCAGAAAGCTGGGAGCAGCCATCTTAGAAACTGCAGACCTTATTCTTGCTATAGTCCTTTTGTGAGTATTAACCGTTAGAATTTTTCAAGTGAGGGTTTTTTAAAATTTTGTTTTTAGTTCAGTGCTTTTACATCATATTTTGTCCTTATCTTGCTTTCTATCAGGAATGTTTCATGGTTGTACAATAGCTGCAGTTAAAGAATGCCAGTTTGCATTTCAGGAGTGTCATTTTATTATGTTACAATAATAGCACTTCCTGCTTGATGATATCACTTCCTGCCACAACATCAATTCCAGGTTAATGAGGTCACTTCTGGTGGGTCCCGACACGAGTGCCATTCTAAAAAGTGGGTCCCAATCTAAAAAGATTGAATACCACTGGTGTACCCTGTTGTCTGTCCCCCTTCTGTAGCCCTGATCCAGATTGCTCTCCTGACATTGCTATTAGCCATGGACTTGGAAACGTGCAGGCACAAAAGTGGTAACAAACCGCTTGTGGAGAGGGGTTTAATTGGAGGAATCATCACAGGTGTGAATGGTTCAGCCCGCTTCCCCTAGCACTATGACTCCTATCCAGATCTCTCATCCTACATCTGCTTTTTGAAAATATAAACACCACTAGGAGTTCCAGTCATGCCACTAATATGCCCTGTCTGCTTGATTGCCAAACCAAAACCACAGCTTTCCCCTGATCTTGAAATACTTAAGAAAAAAAATCTTGGTGAGTAGCAAGGTTTTTGTTTTTCCTCCAACTTAAATTTTAAGCAAACATATAAGCCGAAAAAAGATGACTTCATGCTGAATTTCTAATGCTGATATCCTTTGCAATGAATTCCACTGAATTCAATGGAGCTTCCTTTCAAGTAAACAAGCAGAGGAACAAGATGGAACGAGGTATCCATTGAGTCATTAATGTAAAAATAATGTGGGGCATATCTCTTTGGCAGCCACAACAAAAATAAAAATGTCGTTTCTTGGGAGATGTGAAACACTGTTGCACAGAATTACCAATCCCTAGCAAAGGCTAATAGGAAGGCAGGGCAGAGCAGTAATTCATGCAGAGATGCCAAAGGAAGCCTCCTCTATGGGTGGTTGCTAGAGTCTTATAGTGTATATTATTCTCATGGCACATGGTTTGGAACTCTGGCTCTGACAGCTAGTTATTACCTCAATAAGGATGCAGTCCTAACCTGGTGTTAGGCCAGCACAGTTAGGCCAGCACAGAAAGGTAACAAGGTAAAGTACATTTGGACTACTCTCAAGGAGGATGGTGCAAGTCTGTGCGCTGGCCTCTCTGACTCCGAGAGTGATCCAAACATACTTTATGGTGTTCCTTGTGCCAGCCAAACTTTACTGGCCTAACTGTGCCAGCCTAATTCTAGGCTAGGATCATTCTCTTAGCTACCAGCACAGACTTCCTGCACAGATAACACAAATTTAACTGTAGTGAGTTTTAATTTTGTTTTGTTAATGTTGTTTTGGTTCATGTATTTCTTAATGGTTCCGCTTGTGGCCGCAGTCAGTCTATTCATGACTGATTGATTCCTTTATATTTTTGTTTTTCAGTGTGGATTTAGGAATCTAAATGAAGGGTCTTTGCTCTAAATGTGTTGGCTGAATGAAACGTTTGGTTTCTGAACAGGGTCCAAATGAATTCGACTGAGATCTGCAAACTGCTTAAATTGGTGTACCCACTTACCCATTAGACATTGATTTTAGTGGGATTAAGCTGCGATTCTAAAGGCCGCAAGATTCTCTATCTAGAAAAAGGCCCATTGAAGGCCGCCTATTTGGTCAAACAATGAGCAGTTTGTAGAATGCAGTTCAGCTGCTACTAGAACCTCTAGTCTTAAATTGGCTCTAATTGCTGCAGCTCTAATTTTGGAGTGTTTTGGGAACTCTATTCTTCTGACTCCCATAGACTTAAGTAGAATTAATTTGGGATAAAGATTAGGATGCTGTTTTAAATGATTACTGTAGATTGTGTTCTGCCTCCGGCTGTCAAACAATACAAGGCAAGTGGCAACTTCTGTGGTGTGGCTGATGTGATAGCTAGCTGTTATTGTAGATGTTTAACCCCCTGCTAACTGGGCAAGAGGCACTTTTTCTAGTGATGTTCCTCTTATATTTACCAGGGGGAGAGTAATTGTCCTTATTCACCCCTGCATAGTGTCTTTTGCTGGTGATGTTCTGCTTTTTTTAAGATTGTGAGCCCTTTGGGGACAGGGAGCCATTTAACTTTATTATTTTGTTGTTGTTGTTCAGTCGCTAAGTCGTGTCCGACTCTTCGCGACCCCATGGACCACAGCACGCCAGGCCTCCCTGTCCTCCACTAGCTTCCGGAGTTCACCCAATTTCATGTTCATCGCTTCGGTGACACTATCTAACCATCTCATCCTCTGCCGCCCCCTTCTCCTTTTGCCTTCAATCTTTCCCAGCATGAGGGTCTTTTCTAAAGAGTCCTCTCTTCTCATGAGGTGGCCAAAGTATTGGAGCTTCAGCTTCAGGATTTGTCCTTCCAGGGAGCAATCAGGCTTGACTTCCTGTAGGATGGACCGATTGGACCTCTTTGCAGTCCAGGGGACTCTCAAGAGTCTTCTCCAGCACCATAATTCGAAAGCATCGATTCTTCGGCGCTCTGCCTTTCTTATGGTCCAGCTCTCACAGCCATACATAGCTACTGGGAAAACCATAGCTTTGACTATGCGAACCTTTGTTGGCAGGGTGATGTCTCGGCTTTTGATTAAGTTGTCTAAGTTCGCCATAGCTTTCCTCCCAAGAAGTAAACGTCTTTTAATTTCATGGCTGCAGTCACCATCTGCGGTGATCTTGGAGCCCAGGAAGATAAAGTCTGTCACTGCTTCCATTTCTTCCCCTTCTATTTGCCAGGAAGTGATGGGAGTGGTGGCCATGATCTTAGTTTTTTTAATGTTGAGCTTCAAGCCAATTTTGGCACTTTCCTCTTTCACCCTCATCAGCAGGTTCTTTAAGTCTTCCTCACTTTCTGCCATTAGAGTGGTGTCGTCTGCATATCTGAGGTTGTTGATATTTCTCCCAGCGATCTTGATTCCAGCTTGTGAATCATCCAGCCCTGCCTTCCTCATGATGTACTCTGCATATAAGTTAAATAAGCAGGGTGACAGGATACAGCCTTGTCGTACTCCTTTCCCAATTTGAAACCAGTCGGTTGTTCCATGTCCAGTTCTAACTGTTGCTTCCTGGCCCACGTACAGGTTTCTCAGAAGACAGATAAGGTGGTCTGGTACTCCCATCTCTTCAAGAACTTGCCACAGTTTGTTGTGATCCACACAAAACGTGATCCGCTGGAGAAGGAAATGGCAACCCACTCCAGTACTCTTGCCAAGAAAACCTCATGGATTACAAAACTTTATTATTATTTGCCTGTAAACCACTATGTGTTGAAAAGTAGGTTATAAATATTGTTGATTGATTAATAATATTGTTTTATTTGTATAAAAGGTAAACGTTTCCCCACGACCGAATGGTCTAGTTGTTACTGACTGTAGGGGATGGTGCTCATCTCTGCTTTTAAGCCAAAGAGCCGGTGTTTGTCCTAGGACAAGCTTCCGTGGTCATGTGGCCAGCATGACTATATGCCAAGGCGCACAGAATACCATTACCTTCCCACCAAAGTGGTACCTATTTATCTACTTGCATTTTTATGTGCTTTTGAACTGCTAGGTTGGCAGGAGCTAGGACAAGCAACGGGAGCTCACTCGGTTGCATGGTCTCGAACTGCTAACCTTCCGGTCAACAGCTTGGCGGTTTAACCCACAGCGCCACCACGTCCCTTTATTTGCATAGCACCCTGTTAAAGGCACTTTGCATGTGTTTAGGAAGACAACATTTATAAGAAAATTTTAGGCTAAGGTAGCCCATATTTCAGCGGTCTCCAAACTCCAGTCTGCAGGCCGGATCCGGAGACCGCTTTTTCCCTCTGCCAGGTGAACCGCACTTACCGTTCTGCCAGGGAGTGAAATTATAGCTGCGACTATAGCCCTTGTGTTGCTGCGGCTAGCTGCTTCCTGGTTCTGTCACCCCAGCAGGCTGTGCACGCAGCGTTCTGGGCAGGTGCGGCTGGCCACGGTGACACTTGCGGGCTGTAGTTATGGCTGTAACTTCGCTCCCTAGGAGAATGAAAAGCACCAGTCATGCCAAGGAGCCTTTTCGGCACTGCAGCTGTTTCCAGTTTTATTTGGAGACCGCTGCCATATTTCATAGATTGAATAGTCCCAAGGCATGGTCTGAGATCTTGGATCGTGCAACAGCATCTATTGAGTTGCTTGTCCACATACCTTCTAATAAGACACAAGACAGGGTTTGAGCTACATTTGAGCCAAGCTTGAGGTGTCATCAGCAGGCATCCTCTTAAGATTGGTTCACATCTTAAGATTGGTTCACATTTTCCCTATGAGGCTGTGCAACAGTAACTCTCCAGTTGTTTCTGTCTGGTTGCTGCCTGACAGCGCCCTATAAAGTTGCATTAGAATTCCTGAAAATGCAGAAACTGACTTCTGTTCAGTGGCTATATTTATCCCCTCTGGCAGGAAATCTGCCTCAGCAGTCTATCAGGCACCCCTTCCCTCCCTCCGGACATTCTAAGTGTTAAAGAATCCATCAAGACACATCCTCTGTGGGGGAATACGACTGGACTTGCAGTACATATTAATCTGACAAGCATGTATTTGCAAGTCAATAAGAAAGTGTGAGGGTTTTTTTGGTATGTATTTTCTCATTCCTACTTTATTTCTCATTTCTAAGTCTTCTGAGAAAGAGAATGACAAGGATTTCATAAGGAAAACTGGCTGCTTCCTCCAGCACCAATTAATTTCCATATTTCTCCTTCTATTCCCCCCCCCCCCGGTACTGATGTTACAAGCCTCAACTCATAGCCAGAAGAATTTTTTGCCTCCAAAAAAGGTCAGTTCTGACCTGTGCTTAAAATAATTACCCAGTTTTTTTTCTTTTCTGTGTGATGGTTATGATTAAGGGTGGGATTTTTGGGGGGGATATTTTTTTCCACATCCTGACCCAAGTAATGCTGGTCTATGGAGACCAGCGTGGGGAGCTGGGGAGGGAGGAGGGTAGGAGGATCAGGGTGCGGGGGAGGGGAACTGGCTTGGGGAGGGGGTGGGACCGACCTCCAGCTATTTTTTTTTTTTGGGCACAGATCTGAGTATCCACATAGGGGTGACTGGGATTTTACTTGGGTTAAGGTCAGTGGTGTCATTCAAATGATTTAGGAACAGGAACTCACTTTTGATTGGCACTTGTCGGGAACCCGGAACCAGCCACGGAGCCCGTTAGGATCCGGAACGCCCGTTCTGGTCCGTTCCCCCTGAATGACATCACTGGTTAAGGTGGCATAAGTCCCCTTACTCCGAGTTGCGCCACAGCTGCCTCCTAACCGGGGCTGGATATGGTGCAGGCCAGCCTTCCCGCCTATTTCAGCCTTGGTTAGGATTGGACTGTCATTTGCATATTCAACAGCTTGCACCCCTCCCCCAAACATAAGAACATAAGAAGAGCCCTGCTGGATCAGGCCAAAGGCCCATCTAGTCCAGCTTCCTGTAACTCACAGTGGCCCACCGGGTGCCCCAGGGAGGCATGAGACAACAAGATGCTTGCATCCTGTTGCCACTCCCTTGCACCCGGTACTCTGAAGTAGCCCACCACCTTTGTAAGGAGGTTGCACAATCCATCATTGCCTATAGCCCACAATGGACCTTTCCTCCAGAAATCCGTCCAATCTCCTCTTAAAGGCATCCAGACCAGATGCCATCACCACTTCCTGTGGCAAAGAGTTGCACAGATTAACTACCCGCTGGGTAAAAAGTACTTTCTTTTATCTGTTTTAACTCTCCCAACCTTCAGTTTTAGCGAATGCCCCCTGGTTCTGGTGTTTTGAGAGAGAGAAAAGAACATCCCTTTATCAACTCTATCCCTTCCGTGCATAATTCCACCCCCCCCCCCCATGTTTGGATAGGAGCCTGTGTTTATATCCTTGGTATGGACTCTTATTTAGCATACTGTATACCAGCCACTTCCAACCACTGTGCCATGGCACATTGGTTTGTTGCGAGTGGTCCAAAGGTGTGCTGTGGGAACTTGAAGCTAGATCATTTATTAATGATAAAGAGGAGGTGTGGACTGATGGTTGAGCTGCTGGTACTGCCTGAAGCTAAGCAGGAGAATCTGTGGTCTATTTTTGGATGGGAGAGAGAATGCCAGGCTGGGACAAGCTGCAGTACCAGTTGTGGCAGAACGGGGTCACTGTGGAGCTGATTAGCCAGTGCGGGAATGTGGTGAATCGCACAATACTGTGTAGTTGTAAAAACCCCATTAAAAAATTGTGGTTTAGACTAAACTGCTCATGTAAGCCACCTTGGGCATTTGTTTTGGCATGGGAAAGGCGAGGTATAAATTCTTCAAAATAAAAAATAATAAAAAATAATAAGGCTGATGTGGGATGTGAGCCCCCTAGCTGGTAGCATGGTGTGCCTTGTCAGTTGTCAAAAAAACTGATGGGGTCCCTTGGCAGTTTTGGTGCCTTGTCAGTGTGCCGTCAGATGAAAGAGGTTGAAAATTGCTGCTGTGTACTAACCCTGCTCAGTTTTTGTGACAGCTACTACTACTAGCCTTTGTTGCAGCACACATCAGAGGGGATAGGAGCCGCTCAAACGCAATTGCATTTTATTGCTTGATGGAAGCTGCCTTAGGGATCCTTCTGGATAGAAAACCTTTTAATCAATGAAATAAATACAGTTCCATCTAAAACTATTTGTCATCTTGGCAGGTCTTCACAGCATCCAGTCATTAGTTCTGTTCCTCTGCTTTCTGGGTGAACGTTATACAACAGGCTTCCATTACCTCTGTGCTCTACGCGCTCCATGCCAATGCGTTGCTTCTGTGGTTTTCTGGAAATGGCAACCATGAACAGAGCTGTCTATGGCCTGGCTCCAGTTTTGCCGAAACTGGTTGATTTTGGGCAGGTTGTCTGGCGCCCCTGTACTGCAGCGAACCAAAATAACGATTGGGTAAAGCAGACAGAACCTTTTGAAAACCTGAAGCTAGATCTAAACAGCTTTTCTGGGAAAGTTGCCATGTACTAATTATTTTATATTGTAACCCTTTCCAAATTCTCCCTTGGACTGCGGCTGTATCCAGAGAGCAGCGTCACCCATAACTGAATTAGCTCTGTAGTCATAAAGATGATGATGTATCGCTGTTTTAATGTACATCCCACCCATCCTCCAAGGGATTCAGGGTGACGTGTATGGGAGTTTCCTACCCCTTCCCCATTTTATTGCCTCGATGAACCTGTAAGGTGGGTTAGGATAAGAGGCCATGGACTTCATGGCTGAACAGGAATTTGGGCCTGAGTGTTCCCTTTCCAAGGCCGACTCTGTTTATGACACCATTTTAGAGATCTAGATCAAGGCAATAAGCATGTAAAAATGGCCAATATTTGACATGGTTATATTCTGGTCACTTAAGCTGATTAAGCTCCAGCTTAAAGGAGCTTTTGCTACTTTTTGATTCAGTGTTAGTCAGAAGAACCATGAATTGACCAAGATTGAGTGAACTTCATGGAATTTCATGCTGAAATTTTCAAGCCCAGCATTTCTCAGGGAAACAGTGGCGTTCCTACAGGGGGAGGGGAACACTAAGTCCTGCAGGAACCTGAGCTCCTGTGTAAGGCAGCCCCGCCCCTTTGCCTCCAGAGCCATTCGCGGCTTGAAGAGCTGGCTCAGGCTCCAGCAAAATCTAGTGTTCTCCCCCCCCCCCAGAATACCACTGCAGGAAAAAATGTTAACTTGTTCATGTACCACCACAAATGTGTCTTATCCATTTTAGACCAGCATGAGCCAACATATCTTGCTTTTTAGCTGGATTTAGAAATATATTGTTCTGTTTTGCATTATGGTGATTTTACTCAGAATGAAACTTTTCTTTTAATCAGTTGGACACTAATCTGCATTGGGTTTGTATCTTCTGGGCTTGCCTGCTTAAACATTTGATGCTATGTGTTTCTGGTAAATGGGTCTTTTGGTTTGATAAGAAAGTGTGAATCAGCTCCACAAACCTAGGGCAGTGCTTCCTAATCTATGGGTCACAGCCCACCATTGGGAAGCAAAACTGGGCCATTCCCCCTTAAGGAGAGTGGCCCAGTTTTGGGTGTTGCGACAGCTCCACAGTGATCTTGGCGCCGTGGGCAACCTTGTGCTTTTTTAAATACCTGGTGGGTCAGGGGGTGTCAGAAGTGTCGGGGAGGCCCTCCTTGAGGCACAGAAACCCCTGTTTTGTGTTCAGATGGCCTCCCAACCTGCCAGGTGTATAATAAAGCAGTGGGGTGCCCGTGGCACTGCTATCTCTGTGGTGTTATTGGGATACCCTTCCAGGCCTCAGGCTGCACCCCTGCAGGTACTTACAGCATTCCCGACGTCCAAGTAGGACTTTGGGAACCGCTGACCAAGGAGGTTAAAAGACGATTAAATGCCCATTTTGAGGACTTCGAAGGCAGTTACCACCTTCTGACTGATTGATTTACTGAAGTTTAGCAGGTGAACTTCTCAGGATACAAGGTTAAGAGATTAGTAAAAATCCTTCCATGGTACTGTAGAACTTCAAAGAAGGTGACAGAAAATCCCTTTGGAATTATCTTGCAAAACGTTGCTGGTCCTGTTGGAACCTTAAGTTCCTTTTGAAATTCCTCAAATGTTCCTATTGGGTGTTTTGTACGAACCTCCACATTTATTTTGAAATTCATGGACATAAAGGTTGAAACTACTCAGCAAGTTCTGCTCTGGTCATTTCTTCAAGTTAGCGCTCCAACTTTTTAATCTTTTTTTGGGGTTAAATCTTAAAGCTCCTGTTTTGACTCTTTATAGGTCTGATTAACAGACATCTTCCTAGTTATTTATATATAAATATGAAACAATTATGATCCAGTCATCCAGAGAAAACTGAATGAAGGCATGTTGTGAAATGTAGATGAACTTTGGAGTAACCTTTTCTGTCAGAATTATGGCAACAGTGTAAAATGTACCTATATGTGTCAGTGCAATTAGACAAGTGGAAGTTTCATATTAGTTTTTAGACTTGCAACATAAATCTGTGCATATTTTACTTGGAAGTAAATCCCTCTAGTTTAGTGGCCCTTCTTCAAAGGTCAGTCTGGATAGGGCTGCAGTTTTAAGCTTTTGATTCCAATAGTTTGATGGAGTGTGATAAATGAGCATGTGTAGCGTAACGATTTGAAGTGTGAGCTAGGTAATTCCTGATTCATATTTTACCTCTGCCACAAATGTGTTAGATAGCCTTAGGCAAATCTCTGGGCCTCAGTCCCTTCAGCTGCAATATAGGCATAATAAATAATGACTGACTTTGCACACTCTTGTAAGAATTGCTCAGGTGATTTATGTCTTGGGCGCTTTGAGTACAGAGTATGAATGCTAACTATTGTTCAGGGTTTGATGGAAATGGAAGAGTGGAGTGGTTTTGCAAGACTTCATTTCTTATTGCTTTGTGATAGCCCACTAACTCTCATGCACAGCACCAAAGTGCATGCATGTTGCTGTATGTAAGGGTTCTTCATGTGCTCATTTACAGACCAAGTGGCTGGGTCTTGTTCTGCAGGAAAATGGGTAGAAGGCAAGAATGTTTATAATGGGAACCTCCAAAAGCTGAAATAACAGTAAGGTAAAGGTTTCCCCACGACCGAATGGTCTAGTCGTGACTGTAGGGGACGGTGCTCATCTCCGTTTCAAAGCCTGTAGAGCCAGCGTTTGTCCGAGGACAAGCTTCCGTGGTCATGTGGCCGGCATGACTCTATGCTGTAGTGCACGGAGTGCCGTTACCTTCCCACCGATCTACTTGCATTTAGGTTCTTTCGAACTGCTAGGTTGGCAGGAGCTGGGACAAGTGACGGGAGCTCACTCCGTCACGCAGTCTTGAACTCCCAACCTTCCGGTCGGAAAGCCCAGCAGCAGCGGTTTAACCCACTGTACCACCACGTTCCTTGCGGATGTTTGCTAAAGGAACTACCGATGTGACATGAGAGCATCAGCAGCTAACACAACTTTTGTACTGAATGTGGTGTTTTGCAGTTTGAGCCAATATCACCATTGCATGAATTGGAGCTTTATCCTGAATATGAATTCTGGACAGCAGGTCAGAAGGAGGTAATACTGAATAGCAAATGGGAAGAAAGGGATTATGGAGTGAGAGGTTGGGGCTAATGTGACAATGAAGAAATGATGAAAGAGGTTGTGGATAAGGTGAGGTTAAAGGTCTTGTGTGTAGAACAGTGGTTCCCAAACTGTGGGTTGGGACCCAACAGTGGGTCATGAGCCAATTTCAGGTGGGTCGCAAAGCACATAGGGCAGCCATATTGAAAATATGGGAAAATGGGATGCTGGAAATGGGGAGTTTTTTTTGTTTGTATCAAGGCTTTTTGTCTTTGTGATTCACTTTGCTACTGGAAAATGACTGAGAAATATCCCAACTTATTGCTGCATTATCAGGAAAGCAGCATGCTCTGGCAGTACAACGATGATACTTCAGGCCATGACGTCACTTTCGGTGGGTTCCGGACAGATTGTCACTTTAAAAAGTGGGTCCCGGTGCTAAAGCGTTTGAGAGCCACTGGTGTAGAAGATGATGAAGAAGCCAGAATAGAAAATGAAAGCAGAGGAGTGAAATATAGTCAGTAGTCAGTGCTGAACATTACTGTGGGATCATGTTTGTGTCCGAGCAAAGTATGTGAAGCGGATTATGGACCTTATGGAAGCAACAGCATTTCTCCTCTGTTGGATACCAGCATTTTTGCTGTGGCTAACTTAAGTATGCAAACTGCAGACAAGGCATGTATATGAGATTATAAATAGCTACCATGTGGTGTTATATTGGCCACCATATGCATGCAAGAGTCTGCCAATGCAGATGCATAGTCCAGATGCTGTATTTGATTTCATAATGATGTTTTGCTTCTTGGTGGGCGTCTTCACAATTGCAATCCTTGGACACACCCAGATTATCTTTACAAACTCTGTCATTCGATGATGCAGAATCCAGGAGGTTAAAATTGGCCTCCTTATGAGTCAGGCCAGGTCTAAATGTGCAGGAGAATGATGTGGCACAATGGACTTTATTGCGTTGTCCATTAGATGATGGAATTGCAATTTTGAGTGCTCCTCCATGTAAAAAAAGTTCCCCTGCAACTTGAAAAATGCAGTACATTAAAGAGAGAGGTGGATTCGGTGGCAGATATGGAATCCTAATGTCTTTCCTGGATCTGGTCCCATGGCATGGGGATCATGCTGACCTGTGCCAGCGATTATGAGTAGACCTTTTGGTGCTGTGGAGGCTTACCTCTGGGTAAGGAAGCAGTTGTTCCCTTGCCCAGAGGATACTCCCCAACCGGCAGGATACAGAAAAGGATAAGATTAGGCTGTTAATATGCTGCATCAATCTTCATGCTTAAAACTGCTCAAACAGGCGAAAACATCTTCAAGCATACTTATAAAGGCTTCTGGTCTGGTCTGTGTTAACTGAATGACATCAACATCCTGGTATCTTAAGCAAGATCTAAAATAACAGCCCCAGGATGTTGTATAACTGTTATTAGGACTTGAAGCATCTTGGTTCTAATCTCTGTGTATATTGCATTTATTGCTATCTAATTGGTGCCATGCCATCAGATAAGAAATTTGCTTGCTGATAACAATATTATCAAGGAAGTATCCACAGCAAACTTCAGACCCTTGCAGGGAACCATGATAATTCCCCATAGAGAAGACACATCATGGATCTGAAATTATTTTTATTCAGATAAATGTGAGCGTACAGTATTCTGAATGCTGTGCTTGAGAACTTCTTCAATGGTATTTCACTCTTAACAGTGTTTAGTAGGGTGGTATTATAAAATTCAAACTTTGCACTCTCTTTCCAAATTTTATTGGGTGCTTAATAATATCCATGGTAGTAAAGATTGCGAAACTCTTTCCATTCTAACATTTAACCTCTTGGGTTGAAATTTTCCATACTTCTGGACCGAATTCACATTGCTGTTACCGAATGCAGTCCAGAGCTATTAAAACTAATGGGAGTTCTGCCACATTGGCTTCAATGGGATGTGGATTGCACCCATCGTGAAAAGGCTGTTGTGTTTTTGCCCAGTAACAATTTTTCATCTTGATGACAGAAAAAATTCTAGATCTTTTTTAGTGTTTCATGTTTCTGCTTTAAACTTGAGCATAAGTTATTATAAAAGTTTCATGCTGTTTTTAAATGTGGTGTAATGGTAGGAATTGCAAATTAATAATGGTAACAGGTGGGTCACCTCATTGTATACCAGTGTATGTCGTAGGCTTAGGTTTCTGAGGAACCAGATGGACAACTCTGAAATCCAAAATGCTATGAAAATAATTAAGAGTGCATTCCTAACCTGGAGTTAGGCCGGCACAGTTCGGCCAGCAAAGTTTGGCTGGCACAAGGGCCACCAAAAAGCATGTTCGGACCATTCTCAGAGTCAGGGAGGATGTCTCACGTCTGTGTGCTGACCTTTCTGACTCTGACAGTGGTCCAAACATACTTTCTGTCTCTTGTGCCGACCAAACTTTGCTGGACTAACTGTTCCAGCCTAACTCCTAGTTAGGATTGCACCCTAAATTGTGCAGAATTTGTTCTTAAAGCATTTCATGAGTGTGAATTACCCTTTATACACTAGAGTTCTATGTTTCAAATAGAGTTCCATGATCAATTATTCCTTTAATCAAAGAACAAAAGCTTTTGTCTCCATCACAGCAGAGTGCCAGTTTTTTTTATAGTTTTTTTTGACATTGGAAGTAATTGCAAACTATAGTTAACACAAACTGTGGTTTGCAAAACCAACTTCAAGCCATATCCTGATATGGCAGCTTTTGCAAACTGTGGTTCATAAGCATGCATAAACCATTGTTATTACTGCTGCCTCCAGGTTTAGGGAGGTAAACGAAAATTCTGGTTGTTTTTAAAACCATGGTTAATAATGATGCTGATTAACTGCAGCAAGGGGAAGGAGAGAATTTATTCAGAGAGGGAAGGTACGTTCCCAAGATTAGCTTTTAAATTGCTAAGTGCAGTTAACAGACCGGTAGTGTTGTGTCTGTACCAGCCTGAAGTGTATGGGTAATATATATGAAGGAGAATATAATTTCTTTTTCTGCCACATGCTGGATCATGGTATATATCTCAGTTTGCCTGGCTTGCAAAACCAAGCAAGTTTTCTTTTACATTTCTCTCTCTCTCTCTCCAGTAACTGTAATGTGATATCATTTAATCTTTTACAGACAAGAGCAGAGCAGTCCCAAGGTGCATACTTTTTGCCTGAGTTTGCACTTTCCCCACAAGGAAGTTTCTTGGAAGACACCACAGGAGAACAGTTCCTTACCTACCGCTACGATGATCAGGTGGGCCTATCAATTATGAAAGTGGTGAACAGTTTTATCTTTTCAGGGAGACGCTGGGAACATGATCTAATCTGGTGCAGTATATTTGAACGAAGTGAGCAGTAATACGTAGCAATTTCATGTTGTTTAGAACTGCAACTTCTTAGCTGCTTTTTTTCTCCAAACAGTGGCATCAATAAAAGAATAATAATAATCTGGGAGAATGGCACACGTCTTTGTGCTGGCCTCTCTGAGTTTTTGCCTGAGTTTGCAATGTAAAGTAGTCCAAATGCACTTTACATTGGCCCTTGTCCCAGCCAAACTTTGCTGGCCTAACTGTGCCGGCCTAACTCCAGGTTAGGATTGCACCCTAAATGAATTAATGGAGGACAAGGCAGCCAGTCATGGTGGCCGTATTCTGTCCCCAGGTTCAAACGACATTTGCCTCTGAATACCAGTTTCCAGGAAGGAACGGCAGGAGAGGGCTGTTAGCAACACCTTCTGCTTTTGGATTTCTTGGAGGTATCTGGTTGATCTCTGGAGGGATGGGGAAACACAGAATGCTAGATTAGGTGCACCAAAGATCTCATCCAGCAGGGCTTTCTTTATGTTCTTAGATGCCAAAATATCTTGGATTGGCCTTGGTCCTAGAACTACTGCTGAAGCTTTTGTGTGTAGCATCCTGAAAAGGGGCCAGTCTCCTTTAACAATGTTAGGACCATGTGAGTAGTCAAACTCTTTATCTGAAAAAAAATGCACCAGTAATAATTCTTGCAAACTCCTTCCCCAAGGCACAAACTATGACAATATGTAGTTGTAAAGCTTCTTGTTGGAAATGGAAACATTACATGTAACTTTGACTACTGTTATTGTTGGATAAGAGGGGCATTGTGGTCTGTGTTCTCTCTTATGTGGTATTTTGACACAGAGAAAATTAGAATATTCTTAATAGAGAGAAATTCTTGAATGCTCAATGCTGGATAAATGTAGCAATGAAATATACAAGGTTTACACAGTCGGGGGTGTTAACGCTTCTGGGCTCTTTTGAGTTGGTTGAAGTAGAAAAGTTATATTTGAAGGTTAGAGTTGTAATAGATGAAGCTGGGAGTCTGGAAAATAACAAGGCGTATTTCTCATAATTAGACCAGCAATGCGTACTCCAGAAGCCATAGATACATTACATTAAACATGGAATAGGGATATAATGGCAAAGAAAGCAACACGAAAAAGAATCTATGAATCTTGGCCAAAGATCTAAAGCAAGTCTAGGAAGTACTGTGGAAATTTACTCCCAACACAATGTGTCCCAGAAACCCATTGAACTCCACATCAAAATGATGGGAATTGCATTCATGAGCACTTATTGTACACTGCTAGCGTAACTTGGATAATATTGGCCAAAAATTGATGTAAATGGGAAAGAAGAGTCTACCTCTAGTCACATGGGATTCTTCTTTTAAGAAAAAGTAAAATCTCTTGTGAAAGTGAGGTCTTCTAATAATTTTGTAGGGGAAAAATTGTGACGTTTAAATCACTAGCTCTACAGTGTCAAGTGCAGATATGGGCTAGCCAGCTTCTAATTAAGGCTGAGTTGAAAGCACTCATTCTTGTTTGGAAACAGTTGGCTCTAGTTAAAAAAAGACATACAGTGTCTGCAAAAATATTCTCTGGTTCATTTACATTGTCTCTCTTTTGTACCCCCTCTCAGTTGAATGCATTGCCCTCACTGATATCATCACATAGACCAGGGCTCTTCAAACCCCGGCCCATGGGCTGGACCTGAGGTTTTGGAAAAGCCCTCCCTGTGTGGGGATTTCTGTTCCACTGGATTGCTGTGTGGTCCCCAAGCTGTGCTGTGCACAGGGATGCTCTGGGCAGTCATGTCTACCCGAACATCCGGTTGTACTTTCTGGGATGCTGCTGGGCAGTATCCTATTATGCGATTGCTCAGAGTGTCCTGTGCACAGCAAACCTTGGGGACAGTGTGGTAATGCAATGGAATGGTAATGACTGGTTGGGAAAGGGAAGGCATTTCTGGGACACAGCTGTCCCTAGTTTGGAGACCGCCGACATATAATAGACAAATCTGATCTCATGACTTTGTGTGACTCCTGATTAGCTGGTATCTCTTACGTGACTAGTTTAGGAAACATTGCCCTTGCTCTCGACTCATGTCTTCGCTCTCAGTGATGATGTCATGTAGCCAGATTGTTTTCACCCTATGAGCTTTAAAATGGTGCTCTTCAAATGGTGGATCGTGGCTCACCGTAGAGACCCAAAAAGGGCCATTTTCCCTTAAGGAGAGTGGCCCAAGAAATTATTGCCTGGTGGCACCGCAGCAATCACAGCATTGCGGGCATTTAAGGGCATTTTCCCTACCTGGGGGTCGATGGGGTGCCCAAAAGGGTTGGGGAGCCCTGCTGCCACCGGTGTGGGCCTCCCGGATGCTTAAAATAGCTCCATGGCATTACTTCCTCTTTTCCCACAGAAGCAGGAAGTAAGCTCCCATCTGGCCACAGAGCCATTTTAAGCATTGCCCACGGAGGTAGCAGTGGGTCTCCCCAACCCTTTGAACACCCCTTCGACCCCCCCCCCCGGTTCAGGGCAAATGCCCCTAAATGCCCATGGCACTGCCAGGTCCTCCCTCCCACCCCTGCAAGCCTTGACTGCATCTTCAAAGTCTGAGTAGGACTTTGAAGACCGCTGCTTTAAAGGTTCTAGTTAAGACTGGAAGGGACGGGGAGAGAGATGGAAATTCAGGCATTTAGAATCTCTGAGCATGTTAGAACGACTCATTGTACTTCATTGGGATGGTATTGGTGTGTGTGTGTGTGTGTGTGTGTGTGTGTGTGTGTGTGTGTGTGTGTGTGTGTAAAAAATTAAAACACTTCATTGTTAGCTTACCCTGGGGCTTCTGATTCCAGTGAGATGTACCCTGCTCTAAACACCTGGGAAAGCAATAATGTGTTGAGCTGTAAAACACAGCTACAAAATGAGCCACATTTATGACAGACCCGTTAAAAGAAAAATGGTTGCTTTTTGATCAAGAGAGCTTCGATGGAATAATATTTGGATGGCAAAGCAGTAAAAGCCCAACTTCACTTGAACGTCTTTTGGAAACCACAAGGCATGTTGTGAATGCTAATGACGGATGCAAGATGAAGTGTGACTCCCTTGGCTACTTCCTGGTATGGTGATAAAAGATTTTGCATCTTCACTGAAGCTGAGCAGGAACTGAAGCCTTAAAATACAACTGTTTTTAAAAATGGCAGAGCCTGCATTTGACTGATGTATCAGATTCCCCCCCCCCCACACACACACCTGGTTCTGGTCACTGAAATAGGGCTCTGAATGGCATGTTGTGAGGTTCCTTTGGGTGTTTTGGTGCCCCAGATTAAATGTTGGTATTCTGGGCCTGGAAATGTTGAAATCTGGTATTTCTCTCTCCCTCATTCTCAAAGCTGCAGCTTACTTGTCTCTTCTTATTCCTTCCCTTCTGTGGAGCTATTTTTGAAGAATCTTAGGGTGCATTCCTAACTTGGACTTAGGCCGGCACAGTTATATTAGGCCATCTATGTTTGGCCAGTGTATAAGTGTGTTTGGACCACTCTCTGAGTCAGAGAGGCCAGCACACAGACGGGAGCCATCCTCCCTGACTCCGAGAGTGGTCCGAACGTGCTTTACGGTGGCCCTTGTGCCATCCAAACTTGTTTGTCCATACTGTCACCCCATGTGAACTGAGAATGTCCCAGAATGCACATCATAGACATTAGGAGGTTGCTGGTTATGATGGAAGCTTCTGTGAAGCTTGTCATCCATTATTGATCTGGTTACAAAAGAAGCCTAAAATCTGACGTGCTTCAAAATTCCATGAAGTGGTTAATCACGGAGTGAAATTATCTGAACTTAACAATATGTGGATCTTATAGTTTCATCCTGTGTCTCTTCACCCATAATTCCCTTTCCCTACTCTCTTACATAGAGAGTATTCTTTACCTTTCATGGTGCTTATTGCACTGCAGTTAACAACAAAAGTTAAAATAGTTGCAGCAGGGATCATTAAGCAAATGTTACACTTAGCTGCAGTTTGTCCCCAACTATCTGCTTTGCCTTGTCGTCCTCACAGTTTAGCGTTCTTTTCTCTAAACTTAAATAAATATTCAAGATAGTAATTTGCATTTGAAAAGAAGAAATGGATTTATTTTACATAATGCAATCTGAATGTTCATTCCTGAGTTTGTAGGTAACCTTGTTAAAATTATGCCGCTACTTACAAATCTTTGAAAGAGCATTTGCTATCTTAAAAGGCCTTACTGTTAGTTTGAAATGGGAGACAAGTAAAATATTAATGGGAACAACTTGTACTCTGTTCTGCTATAGCAGCATTGCATATGGATTCATGTTCTCCACTCATAGTTCATTATGTCCTGGTTTGGTCTGGCAAGAGCATGTTCACATTTTTAAGCAAGGCTGTATAAAACCCTTTATATGCTGTCATGTAGGTATTAAGGAACTACATGCAGATGGAATGATATGCAGGTCTCTGCACTCATATATTATTGGAGGGCTGAAAAACGAGGAACAGTGATTTTACTAAGGTGATATCTCTGCAGGGTCTATATAAGAGCTGCAGTGGTGATTAAGGCGATGATGGAGCCAGTGGAGCAGCTAGCGAGGGAGCAGGTGGCAGGGAGGGTGACACCACTAATTAACAAAATCGTTAAAATCATGGTTTTTAGGAATATTACCATATATATATGTTAGATACTGTTTGATGCAGAATTTCATGCAGAATGCAATGAAACAAACATGAGAGCAATGTCTTCTTTCTATCAAATGTTACGGCCAAAACAAACAGAAAACAAAAATACAACTGTCTTACGTAACACAAAGTTGATTTCCTTAACTCAAAATGGACCAATGGGACTGATCATTTGAAGAGCCAATGGGATGGTGTTATGACATAGCATGGAACCAATAAGGTGGTTAGTGAGGTGACCCACCTCTGTGTGTCTGTGACACCCTAGTGGCCAGAATTGTGGAAATCGTGGTATTTAGGAATAATGCCATCGTGTTAGGACAAAATATTATGTAAAAGCACTGAATTAAAAACAAAATAACAAAACCCTCACTTGAAAACTCAAACTATTAACACAAAAGGAATATATAGCAAGATTCTAAGATGGAAACTTGCAGTTTCCAAGATGGCTGGTCCCAGCTTTCTGTGACCCACCTGACACCAGGTCCTGACCCACCAATTTGATCCTGACCCACAGTTTGAGAAAACTGAATTATTGTATTTCTTTTGATATGGTAGGCTAGAAGCAAAGCAAAATAAAACACTTCCCCTCTTGTCCCGCATGATTTTGGGAGCTATTCAGATATTTAGATCCGTTGTCAGAGTGCTTCTTCAAGATACTAACTGTATCTTCCCCCAAGAAATAGTTAATAGTTCTCCCTTTTTGGTTTTCTTCATCTTACTTGGCTCCCGACCTTCAAACTGCTACAACAAAATAGTTATTTTTCCAAAATATTAGTAGTGCTGGAAAGCTTATATGCCCTTGTTTTCTTGACACTCAAAAGTATTGCTTCCAAGTAATAAAATCATTCCAGATGACAGACCACCAACACAGGTGGCAGTGAAGAGTTGTTGGGTAAGACCTATCCATCTTTCATCCCTGGGCTTGGCTACTAGCTCTAGAACAAAGATATAATCTTCCCTTGAAGGGAAACAGCACCTCCATTAGTTGGGGGAAGAGCCAGAAGATTTGCAGTGTTTGTCATTTTAGTCTTTTAACAACGCAGTGATGATTTTTGGCACAACACATTCTGCAATCTGGGGCCCTGGAAATTTTTAAAATGGAAATAGTTTCTGGCGGTGAAACATCTCCCTTTTGTACGCCAGAGCCTGAAGATGAAAGGATGCTTGCACACATAGCTCACCTTAATTCAGGACCTCTGTACCACCCCTCAGGAACTCGGTACCACCCAGATGTAGCCGCAATGCAGCCCTGAGGTATGGAAGCAATCGTTCCCTTACCTTGAGGAGGCCTCCATGACTGCCTTCCTCTCCCACTGCAGGATGTAGCACATGTCCTGTTGACATGGCTGCATCAGCGCTGGAAATTTGGATAGGATTGGGCCCTTAGTTCCTTTTCTTGCATGTTTGATCTTCTAATCTCTGCTGCCTTTTCTTTATTTTTTACTCTCTGTATCTTAGTTTTTTTTTTAATCAAAGCCTCTCCTAGAGACTTTGTGCAGTTTTATCACTAATAAAACAGATCCTCTATATAGCCTTTTATTATTTTAAGAGCATAAGAGCCCCACTGGATCAGGCCAAGGGCTTCCTGTATCTCACAGTTGCTTCAAGGAGAGCATACAACCACAAAATACTTGTATCTCTCTGCTACTCCCCTGCATCTGCCATTCTGAGGTAGTCTGTTTACTCTCATACCCCCGCCCCCAACTTTACTGCCACCACCTTCCTCCTCCTATCATTTTTATTTGAGTACTCCTTCCGTAGCTGTATTCAAATGCTGGTTGTCTTTTGCTCCCATTTTAGCTCATTATAGGGCCCTTTCTTTTAAGTCTACTATCTGTTTTCAAGATGCTGCCCTCCACTTCCAGTTTTTCATTCCTCTTGTGACCTTGTGCTTTAGTTTCAGCACTGTGGGAGACAATGAAGGGAAGGGCAGTAAGATTGGCACACCATATTTTGGTTAGTAAGTCAGTCCAGTCGCTCCTACTTCCACTATAGCTTTCTCCTACTATACACCCACACTTCCCCTTCCATCAGGTGCTCCTTATATCCTGGCTACAAGCCTCTAAGGGAGAACAGCTGTGCAGCCCAACCTTGGCTGCCTCCCTGGTGTTCATCCTATCCTTACTTACTACAGATGCTTCCCTGGGGTTGACCCTGCATGTACTTAGCCCAAGGATCCCTGTTGGCACCATCTCCTGCCTCCTCGGGGTGATCTTCCTCATTGTTACTACAATGCCCCATTGGCACAGCGATGTCAATGCTGGAAAGCTGGTTAGGATTACATCCTTAATGACAACACAAATTAGCCTATTTACTGCCCACAGCCTCATTATAGTCATTATTTACTTGGAAGTCCTGTTCATTTCAGTAGAATTTATTATTTATTGAAAGAGATTTCTACCCCACCTTTCCTCTGCCAAGGCAGATGCCCAATGTGTGCAAAGTGTGCTTGCTTAGTATTGCAGCTTAAAGCTGTGATTGTGAGCATAACTACAGGTTCAGGTTTTAGGATTTTCTTTAAGTCTTTGGATTTGCTTTTAGGAGAGCTAAGCAATTTTGCCTAGCTCTTATCACTTTGCCAGTGGTTTTCAAACTTCGTGGGAGAGTTTGACTCTCTGCAAGAGATATAGGGGAATTATAAGAACCCTGCAAATAAGATATAGGAGAACTAGAGAAGGTGCAGAAGAGAGCAACCAAAATGATTACAGGGCTGGGGCACCTCCCATAAGAGGAAACGCTACCACATTTGGGGCTCTTCAGCCTAGAAAAAAGGCACCTGAGGGGGGACTTGATTAAGACATATAAAATTATGCACGAGATGGATTATGCACGAGATGGATAGAGGGAGGTTCTTTTCCCTCTCTCACAATACCAGAACCATGGGACATCCACTAAAATTGAGTGTTGAGAGAGTGAGAACAGATAAAAGGAAATACTTTTTTACCCAGCGAGTAGTTAATCTGTGGAACTCCTTGCCACAGGAGGTGGCGATTGCATCTGGCCTAGATGCCTTTAAAAGGGGACTGGACAGATTTCTGGAGGAAAAGTCCATTGCAGGCTACAGGCCATGATGGTTAGTGCAACCTCCTTACTTTAGAGTCAGGCTATCTCGGAGCGCCAGATGCAGGGGATTGGCAACGAGATGCACATATCTAGTTGTCTCGTGTGTTCCCTAAGGCATCTGGTGGGCCACTGTGAGATGCAGAAAGCTGGACTAGATGGGCCTTTGGCCTGATCCAGTGGGGCTCTTCTTATATTCTTATGTTCTTAAGTGTATGCAGGGGAGGAGAGATAGCAGCAACACGATTCCCAGGATTGCGCTGCTGCCCGGCGTAAGGTAAAGGTTTCCCCACGACCAAATGGTCTAGTCGTGACCGACTGTAGGGGGCGGTGCTCATCTCTGTTTCAAAGCCTGTAGAGCCGGCGTTTTGTCCGAGGACAAGCTTCCATGGTCATGTGGCCACCATGACTCTACAACGTATGTAGCACATGGAACGCCGTGACCTTCCCACTGAAGTGGTGCCTATTTATCTACTTGCATTTAGGTGCTTTCGAACTGCTAGGTTGGCAGAAGCTGGGACAAGCAATGGGAGCTCACTCCATCACGCAGTCTTGAACTCCCAACCTTCCGGTCAGAAAGCCCAGCGGCAGCGAATTAACCCGCTGCGCTACCACTGTTAAAGAGATTGAAGTCCCTATTACCCCAGGTAGTAGCATGATCCGGGGGATCATGTTGCTGCCTTCTCTCCTCCATGTCCCTTAAAGGGCCGGAGGCGCTCAGGCTGGGGCATCGTGACACCCCAGTTTGAAAACCTCTGCACTACGCAAATGTTATGTAGGTTTTAAATATATAATTTCTTTCTTCCTGCCTCTTATTGCTATATTTTCTTTTAAATTAAGCTGCTTACTTGCTTTACATTATGAAGAAATGTTAAACTGTATGAACAAACAAATGGAGGAAATTGGTTCTTTTATCAGCTGCAATGTGTTTTTGATTTGTGGTAGTGCTTATGGAGGAAAGAGGCCAGGAAATGTTGTTTGCACTTACAAATCAGTCTTGTGTCATAGGCAGATATGGCATAAATCAAGCATTATGACCTTGGTTCTGAATTGGAGGTGTGTTTACTTTTGTTTGGGCTTCCCAGTTGGCTGTTTTTCTGTTAAACGCTTGTGGTCAGCGTGACTTGCACGCAGCCTGGTATAATCACAGTGATATGAATGCTTTGAACGCTCTTGAATGACAGGTTGGCCTGTGGAGTGAAACATTAATTTAAATGACGGCTTCCATTGGCAAACTCAGCTGTGAACTTTTTCTTTGTTCAGCTTAACGTAAAGCCAAAACTACAGCTAACCGTGGCTGTGCCAGTTGTTTAAACCTGTATTTGCCTCAATCACTTATACAAAGTTTGGGTTGGAGACTGATTTCAAGAAGGAAAAGGGAAGGGGTGCATTTGTTTTTATTTGACTTGACTTGAATTCTTTCCAGCCCTAGTGCCAGCTGTACTTCAAATAGTGTAATATTGACCTTTAAGGATAAGTACGTAAGAAGAGCCCCACTGGATCAGGTCAAAGGCCCATCTAGTCCAGCTTCCTGCATCTTGCAGCGGGCCACCAGATGCCTCAGGGAACACACGAGACAACTAGATATGTGCACCTCATTTTAGTGGATGTCCCATGGTTCTGGTCTTGCGTGAGAGGTAAAAGAACCTCCCTCTACCCACTTTATCCATCCTGTGCATAATTTTGTATGCCTCAATCCAGTCCCCCCTCAGGCGCCTTTTTTCTAGGCTTGTTGTTGTTGTTGTTGTTGTTCAGTCGCTAAGTCGTGTCCGACTCTTCGCGACC
>JAJKFI010038656.1:0-26894 GCA_029204185.1 Lerista edwardsae | reverse complement strand
CAGGAAAATAAAGTCTGTCACTGCTTCCATTTCTTCCCCTCCTATTTCTAGGCTGAAGAGCCCCAAATGTGGTAGCGTTTCCTCTTATGGGAGGTGCCCCAGCCCCGTAATCATTTTGGTTGCACTCTTCTGCACCTTCTCTAGTTCCCCTATATCTTTTTAATATCTTTGCTAGTTCCTGGTTTATTTCAGGGCTCAGTTCAAAGTGGTTTAAAACTACCTAGGCAAAGGAGTTTTCTGCACTGTGTTTGCCTCCAGGCCTTGACATTGTTAGATGATGAAGTACTTTGCTTTGTGGCTGTAAGAGCTGTCTTCTGTTGTTCCATTTAGCTCAGTATTGCCTACTCTGAATGATACTGGGGAAGGGGATTAGATAGAGACTTTTCCTCCTATCTGGAAATGTCCGTGATTGGGCTTGGGACTTTCTGCATCCATCATGAGTGCTCTGCCACCAAGGTAAGGCCGCTACCTGTGTGTTTTCTGTTCTTGGAAGTCTGAACAATGGTTGTTGGATACAGGACCTTTTCCTGCAGTTAAGTGGCAACCACTTTCTGGAGATTCCATGTTTAGGAGAAATCTACCTTACTTCTGACCTTGAAATGGTAAGCCAAAACCAGCCTGCTTAAAGAGGATACGGTATTTGGGTCACCAAAAAGAGCTATTGTATTTGGTTTCTGCTATGTTTTTAGTTGACAGTTTTGCACATCCTTGCTGGTATAGTAGTTGCCAATTGGGATTGAAATTTACTTTGTAATTGCATTCTGATTTCATCTCCTGTACGATACTTAGAGAGTCCATTTAGGCTCCTAATTCAGGTTAATGTTTACAAATGAATTTTAGTTGGCTGGTCTTACAGGATTGCTGCTTTTCCGTGATGACCCGTGAAATGCTTGCTGATGTAACAGGCCATTTCTTTTGCGCAACCGTTTTATCTGCCGGTGGCGTTATCAGAATGTTTGACACAAGCATGCAAGATGTGAAGAGCAAACATGCCCGATGCTCACAAGTTTGTACTGGGAAATCCCATATTGGCTGTGTGTGCCTACTGCATGTTTAAAAATACTTGGTTTGCTCATTTATACAAGCGGTTGCCAAATTGGCAACCGCTGCGCACCCAAAATGTGGCCCCTGGTCAGACCAGTGCTTACTGTTCCGCTACGGGCTGTGCAAACAGCCCACCTGAACTCTACACTGAATGCTCTGGATGGTCACACCTGTAACCCACCTCTCCAGCAAGCTTTGTGCCTGGATTTCCAGGCAGACATGACTGCGCCGAGGGTCATGGATCTGCAGGGTCCACGTGGGCTGCTTGTGAGCAATGCTATGGAACAGTAAAGGTAAAGGTTTCCCCATGACCGAATGGTCTAGTCGTGACCGACTGTATGGGGCGGTGCTCATCTCCGTTTCTAAGCCTGTAGAGCCGGCGTTTTGTCCGAGGACAAGCTTCTGTGGTCATGTAGCCAGCATGACTCTACGCCGTAGCGCACGGAATGCCGGTACCTTCCCACCAAAGTGGTCCCTGTTTATCTACTTGTATTTAGGTGCTTTCGAACTGCTGGGTTGGCAGGAGCTGGGACAAGCAACGGGAGCTCACTCCGTCGCGCAGTCTTGAACTCCCAACCTTCCAGTCAGAAAGCCCAGCAGCAGCGGATTAACCCGCTGCGCCACCACGTCCCACAGCAGCAGTAAGCACTGCTCAAAATGGGGAGGAATTTGATCTAGATGCACCTGATCTAGCCTGTGCGCCAAGGTTTGGCAACCACTGATTTATAACATGCCTTATCACATAACGATGCCTAAGATGGCTTACAATAAAACCACATTAAAAAATAGCAGTTAAAGCAAACAATAAAGCAATTATAAGGCAGCAATCCCAAAAGGATCATAATTGCAAAAGACATTGCATTGAAAGGAATAAAACACAGTACAGTATTTGTAGGTTAAAAGCTAGTTGAAATAAAAATGTCTTCATCAACCAGTGGGAATCCTGCCAGGACAGGGCCAATTGTGCCCCTCAGGTGGGGGATAAAGGCTGGCATGTGGGCAGAAAAGATGCTCTCCCCTATGTGCCCACCCTCTGCATATTAGTGCGCTTGTTAAGGGAAATACTGTTTTAACCACAGAAGACACAGTTGCCGTTTAAAGTATGAAGTGGCCTTTGGTCTGCTTTCATCCAAAGTAATATATTAGATCCCTGCCAGTTTAGATAAATTTCGTGCTTGTTAGTTGGTGAAGGGAGCATGAGAATCCTCTGTGTAAAAAGCAGATCTTCTGATGTTACAGTTTGTTTTGGCTCCAGAGAGGAATCTTAGCACCACTGAGACCCAATAGAAACCATCATCCTCTGAACGATTCTTCTGATGTAATCTCATCACTGCACAAGATGGTCTCTTGCTACCAAAATAGCATGAGTGGCCATGTGGAAGAAATTCCTTTTGCTCATTTTGAATCTGCAATTATCCTTTCACTGTCCCAAGTGTGGAGAGGAAATTTGCGGCACATGTTATATGCCATGATGACCTCTCTAATGGAGATAAATGCATGAAGCTAAACTTAACTCTTGTTCCATTTATATCCGCTGCTAACAAGGCTGAAACCATAAATTTCTTTCTGCATTATTTTTAATCAATCTCTAGAAATTAGGTAAGCAATTTAACTAAACAACCGCAAAGTGTAAACAACCGCAAAGTGTTAGCTAATAAAGGTATTAGCTGTTCGCAGCTTCTCCCTCTGCACTGATGTTCGTATCACAATGTCACTGTCCTCTTTGGGATAGTTCTCTTTCATAGTTTTGCTTAACTTTGTGGTACCATCCTTCCATCCACCCGTTTTATGCATCCCTTTCCCTGCCCTCCTCCTTGCCCGCCACCCCTCATTCTTTGGCACAGGAGGTGGTGATGGCATCTGGCCTAGATGCCTTTAAAAGGGGACTGGACAGGTTTCTGGAGGAAAAGGCCATGATGGGCTATAGGCCATGATGGGTGGTGCAACCCCCTTACATTAATAGTAGGCTATTTCAGAATGCCAGGTGCAAGGGAGTGGCAACAGGATGCAAGCATCTTGTTGTCTACTGAACTCCCTTAGGCATCTGGTGGGCCGCTGTGAGATACAGGAAGCTGGACTAGATGGGCCTTTGGCCTGCTCCAGCAAGGCTCTTCTTATGTTCTTAAGTGCAAATTGCAGAGATAATTGCACGCACGCACGCACGGCCATAAAAGAAAGGAAACTTTCTAAATAAACTTTTAGGTGCTGTGCTAGATAATAATATTAAAAAGAAATACTTGTGTTTTGGGGCTTTCCCTCAGCTATTTTGGTGCCTCTAGGACAAGATCAGCAACCTTTCAGGCAAAGGGGCTAGACATTTGGTGATGTCTAGCCCCTTTGTTCGGTGATGATTCGGTGATGATTCGGTGATGATTCGGTGAATCATCACCGAACTTTTAGGTTTCCAAGCTCCTGGAGTGGCTGAATGGAGCTTGGCTTGGGAAGCTTCCCACCCAATTTGCCATGCTGGAATGGCAGACCTACGTGCATGCAATTCCATGACTCAGTTGCTTGGCATTACCGTCTTTGTAACTGTTGCAATGGTGTAACTTTGGGATCTGATTTGACTTTTAAGGTGCTATTTAAAAAATTGTGGATCCAGTGGTAAGTGGCCCCATTGCTAACTGATGTGATTCAGTATTGGATTTCTTACAAGAAATTAGTAAATGAAAACCTCCTCTTCCTCTATAGCTAACTAATTCGATTTTCCTTCGCTGCAGGCAAGCACACTTTAAGGTCATTCTCTATTTACAGGATACTGTAGAAAATTGAAAATGTTGGAACCCCTTACAAAAATGAAGAGTGTGTCTTATTAGACTTGATCTTCTGCCTTTAAGACTAGAAGGTTGTTTAGTTGGATTGAACTGCCACGTGCATTCATACAGTCTTCTGTATTTGTTCCATTTGAGTGATGGCTCCTTCTGGGCAGCTGCAATTGAAACTGAATGCTGGATTAGGTAAACTGTGTAGTCTCATTGTTGGGCCTTTATGTTTAGCGGGAATTAGAGGGAATAATCCACTGTAGTAATTATCAGTGTAGGAATACCCTTCTCCAGGGTCCTGAGATGGTTCTCTCGCAAGCATTCTTACAAACATGGCTTCCTTTAGTAAACAAGAGAATATTCTCGATCTAAACGTATCTCCTAATGAGTATCGTGTAGTTTGGCCCTTCGAATGGGTAGAAATTCTCTCGACTGCAGCATAAGAAAGATAGCAGGAGTACATTTTGAATATGACCATCTCTAAATCCGCTATTTTCCTTCCATTTTGTTTGGCGCCCACTAAGATTTGAGGTTATTCATCACTTTGCGTGATTGCAGTGGCGTTTCTACAGGGATGGCAAAGCTCTAAGTTTTGCAAGAAGCCTTACCTTGCAGTGGAAATCACTCCTCTCCTGCACCGTTTTAGCCAATCTTGGCGTTGCTTACTGGCTACAGCAACAAGGGAGAGGAGGGATTTACATGACAGGGTAAGGCTTCTTGCAAAACTTAGAGCTTTGCCATCCCTGTAGAAACGCCTCTGCGTGATTGGGCACGTTGTCTCTCCTTTTTCATGAAATACAGAAGAAGACTGTTCAAACTACCAAAATGGCACATAGTAAACTTATCATTGTCAGGCCAGTCATAGCAATGGCCTGTACCATTTCATTAAAAGAACTACATCTAGGAATATACCCTGAAGGCACCATTCTAATCTGGAGTTAGGCCAGCAAAGTTTGGCTTGCACAAGGGCCTCTGTAAAGTGTGTTTGGACCACTCTCTGAGTCAGGGAGGATGGCGCATGTCTGTGCTGGCTTCTCTGACTCAGAGTGGTGCAAACATACGTTACGTTGTACCTTGTTGCGGCCAAAGTTGCTGGCCTAACTGTGCCGGCCTAACTCCAGGTTAGGATAGCGTCCTGAAAGCTCTAAAACTATTTTTAAAAGTTCAGAAAATAACAAAGGTGCCCAGTTCAGTTTTCGTTTAATTCAAAAACTGTAGAACATTTTCAAGGTCTTGACTGGTGGAGACCAGCCTGTTGTCAGGGAAGCAACAGATGAATTAGGTTTACTGTGTTGTGATTTAATTTAAAACTAAACTTACATTTTGTTGACAACATAGTTCATAGTTAAAGGGAAAAAAGTATTAAGTGTAGGGTGTAAGTTTTCCATATTTCCTACCACTCAGAAAAAGACACCATTAATTCTGACATCTGTTTTTAACACTTTCCCTCACATTGTTGGATGGCTGCCTGGTCAATGCTGGAAAGTGACGAAGAGATCAGGCAAAGATGGCCTCGGGGTCTGTTCCCAGCTGGTACGACATCTGGAATGTTATATTGTGGATAAATTCAGAGTTATAGTTTAATAAGATTGGTATTCAAGTGGTCGGCCTACAGCAGAGGAAAAGACAGCAAAACTGTCAATATATACTGTGACCGCTGTTATGTCAAGGTGTCTGAAATATAATTGGCAAAAGCTTTTTTTCCCTCATTTTTTCTGGTTCATCTTTATGCTTCCATATAAGTGTTCAGCTCCAATTGATTTGAAGCTTTATAAGATAGACAATGAAGTCATGTTTGTAATAGATCCAGAATGTTATCTTTCTGTTGAAACTTCATAATATGTCTGGGATTTTCTTCTTCTTCATTGTGTTTACTTTGAAGAGAAGTGTGTTTAATAATGACTTGGTGTGAAATTATTTATCCAGTTTTCTTTGCAGATCTCTAGTTTTTTTTTTTTTTACATTATTTGTATCCGTTTACTAAAGCGGAGAAGAACTCTGAGAGCATTAAACAGAAATCATCCCCTTGGCTCCATCTTTTGGGCTTTTTCTGTTTGCATCTATTTTGTGTCCTCTTTCCTCCTGTACTTTGCATGAGTCTATTGTACCTTTTTTGAGTTGGATTAAGAGAAGCTCAGGTTACCCAATTAGAGTGATTTCCTTTCTCGGCCTGCGATTTGTTTTCTTGGAGTGATTTTCACTTCTTTCGGGTACTTAAAAGGAGGTGGATCTAGAAATAACACAACCGTGTCTCCATAAACCAAAACATTGTTCTAAGAAACAACATTAGCTCAACTGACTACCAGACTCTTATATATACAGACACTTTGGATGTGAGTAATGTGTTCGTGGTCTGTATGTAGATTGTGGTTAAGTTTACCCTTAAAATTAAACTCACCCAGTTTAAAAGAATGATAAAGCAATCTTACAAAGGCACAAGATCTCTTTTGCCTTTTGTTCTGAAACTTTTTACATGGGCACAAGTCATAAGGCAGAGATGGCACTGGTAGCTTTGGTGCCCAGGGGAAAAAATCTAAATGGTGCATCTTCCTTTCAAGGTGGCAAAAACGTGCAGGTGTACCCCGGTATCCACTGATTTGGTGTCTACGGTTTCAGTTACCCACAGATACCTTGGATGCTGGGATGCCTATTGAAAGGAAAGGGGAACATCAAGCAAATTTATTTTTTTTAACCTTGTTGAAGCAAAACCATTGATGTTCCCTTATCTTTAAAAAAAAAAAAGGCATCCCCAATATCCATGGTGAGATCTGGAATGGAACCCCAGCAGATACTGGGGCATGCCTGTATTACTAATTTGTTGTATGATGCTTGTGTGAGGTGAGCTGCTTACTATTTCTATTTATTTAGTTTGATATAAAGTATTGCATCCTGCTTTGTGTTTAAAACAACAAAACAGCTTATAAAATAAGAGTATGTAAAAAGCAGTATGTAAAAACCAGTGTTTGAAATAGCAGTGCTAAGACCACAATAAAAGCCAGTGTTTACCCATGGAGCCAAATGCTTTGCAAAATCAAACTCTTTTTACCTTGCTGTCTAAAAATGGGCTGGGTGGAAGCCCTGACAGTAGAGAAAATTTAATGGCTAAATTCATGTCTAAATTCATGTCATGTGTGAATGCAGGATGCATATGGGTCTACCCAGTGATGTCATGCAGGGGGTACGCGGGGGTACGCGAGTACCGGTTTCTAGGATTACGGCTGGCCCCTCCCATTCGCCCGCCCACTTGTCGACTCCGCCCCCTGCAACGTTTGAATTTCCTGCATGTTTGAGTTGCCTGCACGTTCTCAGAGCCAGGCAGGCAGCGAGTGGAGACTTGCCTTGCCTTGCCACTGAAAAATGAGCTGCTCTGGGGTTTTGGAACTGTTGGGTCACTTTAACATGATGCCAGGCTTCCTTAACATGTTCTGGGGGTGCTGTGGAATACTGTTGCAACTGTTGGGTCAGTTTAAAATTGTCTGAGGCCTCAAAAAGGGCTTTTTTCATGCCCCTTCCTGCCACGACCTCACTTCCAGCTTATGACGTCACTTCCGGTGGGCGGGTCCCAACACGTGCCAATCAAAAGTGAGTACCTGTTCTTAAATCATTTAGATGACACCACTGGGTCTACCGCTCAGCTCTCACCTGTTCCTCTAAAGGGAAATGCTTTCTAGCCAGCTCATAGAAGGATGGGAAAGTGAAAAACACACAGCAAGCATCCTCCTGAATGGAAAGCCCTTTCTCTTATCACCTCTGTGATTGGTAAACTAGCAGCTGACAACCAGGACAGAATCTCTCATTGCCAGGTTTTTCCCACCCCAGCAAATGTTACTCAGGTCAGACTGTGTACTGTTCTCATGAGTGGAATTTCCCATCCAACTCTGCATTATCTGTTCTGTATTTGGTTTATGGGAATTAAATTAAAACATATGGAGGCTCCATTTATTTTTCCTTTTTGGTTACTAATAATGCTAAACACATACATGGAGGAGTCATTTCAGACTAAAAATGAAGGATGTGCTTGCATCTCGGCTGGAATTTAATAATCGTGTTATAACAGCTGTTGAACCCACCAGAGAGGACCTGTGGTTAGTGTCAACACCTTATCTATTAAAGACCAGTTTGTATAAGAATGTATAACAAATTCTACCATATATATAAAATACCACCACCAGAAGCTCAGCACTTTTTCTGGTGCAATACTGAACTCTTTTATTGCAAACTCAGTAGGAAGGGAATACGACACACGGGAGGTGCGGAGCTTAACTTCCTCCGAAAATTAGTGTCATTGTTGGTTCATTCTATTTGCACATGCAATAATGTTTATAAAAGAAGAGAGATGCTTGATTCAGTTACAGATCTTGGACAGTTTCGTTTATTTAACATCCATGCAGCCTTTCAAAAATGTTTTTCATGATGTGGTGTGCAAAAATTATTAAATTAGAGAAAAAAATTAAAATTACTAGCTACAAACTGCATGTAAAACAATTAAAATCAACGGAGGCAGCTCATCTGTTCCAAACTGAAAGGGGTGGAGGAAATGGTATCTCTGGATTTGCCAATTCCTGAACTGCAGATACCACTGGAAAGACCCTGAATTGGCAGGTACCGGGGATTTCTTTTTAAACTATTAATACATGTCATAGTTTGGTGTCAAAATCAATAATTTGGTTTCATTTATAAGCTCAACAGAAGCATCAATCCAGTGTGTGGCAGCTATGAAAATGGCAAGTTCATTGCCAGGGAACATTAAGCATTCTCAGTTAAGGAACTGAGAATGCCAATATTATAATGCCCTGTGGTACGGCCACATCTGGAATACTGTACAGTTCTTGCCCCCCCCCCAGAGCTCAAGTAGGATATTGTAGAGTTGGAAAAGGTGCAGAAGAGGACAACCAAAATGATCAAAAGACTGAAGCACCTTCCTTTGATTTTAATACCTTGGTGAATGAGGCCATATTTAGGATATATAATTTTTTTAAAGAAAAATATCTTGTAACTTGGGAATTTACTAACTGCTGTGTAAAAGGTTGCAAAAAAAAAACAAAAACACCCAGTGGTGTGAACAAAATGCCCTTTCATTCAAGGAACAGTTGGTCAAAGATCTGGAAGACCACTGTCATGTTACAAATGACTGAGTGCTTTTGACATAGCAATGGCAAGCTCAAAAGTGAGGCTTCTGTGCGGAACTGGTATTTATTTTATTTATGAAAGCTAGATATGCAGTCAGTCCTCATTATCTGTAGGGTTAGGTTCCTGGAAATTTGCAGATAACAAACCAGTGATCCTATGGGGATCAATTGAGTTAGGTGCAAGGGATACCTTATCTGCCATCCGAAGAATCCAGCAGAGACCCTCAGGAAGCCATCAGAGTGCAGCAGGGAATGCCCAAAGATCTCTGAATGCTGCAGAGAACTTCCAAAGGCTGCAGGGATCTTCAGAATGGCACCTGCAACCAGCATGGACCCCTTAAACACTGCTGGCGGATGCTTCTGCTGGTCATTTTAAAGGGGGCTGCACTAGTCACCTGTGCCATTCTGAAGGACCCTCCAGCCTTTGGAAGTTCTCTGCATAGGGGATAATGAAGACAGAGGTGCAGATAACAAGGAAAGTACCAATTCTGCCCCTCGCAGATAAGCGAAATCACAGATCGTGGGCTTGCATATAAAGAGGGCTGACTGTAACCTGGACTTTGTCAAATACAGTAGTTGTTCCTGTGATACAAGTTTATTGTGCAGGAATTCCTTACACTTTCATCTGGTTAGGGACCAGAGCATGGGCGAAAGTGAAAGAAATGGGTGAATGTCCTTATTTATTTAACCTTATTTAAGTTGCAAATATATTTTGGCTGGCGAAAAATGTAAATAATTAACTAAACACATAGGAATGCATGCAAACCCTAAATAAACAGAAATAAAAGAAGAATAAACATAGGACCATCGTGAAAGGTTGGATGAAATCAGACGAACTGGGAAAGCCCCTAGATGAAATTTGAGCTTTGTTTATAATTTAAAACTGCTGAAAGAGCAAAGCGATGAAGGTAAATATTTCTGTACAAGCATGCCCCAATCCGCTTGGGTTCTGTTCCAGACCCCACCATGGATACCTGAAACCGTGGATACTGGGGACACCTTTTTAAAGATAGGGGAACATCAGTGGTTTGCTGCAACAAAGTTAAAAAAAGAGATTTGTTTAATGTTCCTCTTTATTTGAAATAGGAATCCCAGTATCCATGGTATCCTTGGACAACTGAAACTATGGATACCGAATCAGTGGATATTGGGGCACACCTCTATTTATCTGTTGTGACAAATTGTGTCTATATGACAACTGTTGTGTCGTATGTGATATTTGACTATTGTAAAATTTGTGTAAAGTTAAGTAACCCCTGCTAACTGGGCAAGAGGCACTTTTTCAAGTGGTGTCCTCTTATATTTAACAGGGGGAGAGCAATTGTCCCTCTTCACCCCAGCACAGTGTCTTTCTCGTGGCTGTTGCTGGTGGTGTTCTCCATTCTTTTAGATTGTGAGCCCTTTTGGGACAGGGAGCCATTTAACTTTAATGTTACTATTTGCCTGTAAACCGCTTTGTGAACTTTGTATTGAAAAGCGGTATATAAATACTAGTGATTGATTGATTATTTAAATGAAGTAAACGCTTCCTTTTGGGGGGGGGCTGTTATCTGGCTTCACCCCCTCCCCCCATGTAGGGCAGTTGTATAGCTTTGCCAATGTGGCTCCCATTGACGGCCGTTTTGCTGTTGTACTGTTCCGCTGTCAGAGGAGGTGGGACTTATTGCTGGCAAATGAAAGAATTCCAAATGAACCATCTGTTTCTCCCCTTCCACACCCCCAGTTCAGCCCCTTTCTTTCTACGCTCTATTGTAGTTCTGAAGAGAGATGTAACTGCTGCTAAGGTTATGATAATGACAGTATTGCGCTGTTGTAACTTGGACTTATGGTGGCTTAGGGGATTTATTGCTATCCTAGGGTTCATGAGTATAACTTAAGATAGATGCTTTAACCACAAACTACAATATTAAAGCAGCATTGTGGACAGTGTGTGTGTGTGTGTGGGGGGGGGGATGTTTACCAGTGATATTAGTAATAAATAATGCACACATAATATTTCACCGTTTGCTCCCCTCCACAAACAAAGCTAGAATGTGCTGCTGGCAGGACTCACTTCAGCCTTGAAGATGAAGTCATTCAAAGATTCACTGTGTATACTAAGACTGAACAGTAATAACTGTTAAGGCTGAATTCAGATAAGAGTTTGCCAGGCCTAAATTAGATGGTGGAAACTTTGGCCTGCTACTGCAATTCTTTCTTTTTTTTCTGTGATGTCAGTGAAGAAATATGCATCTCTCTGTGTGTGCATGTATAGACACGCATGCATGCAGTACACATGGTGCATCATTACTTGCTTATTGCCCTTGGGACCCGGAAGATAGTAATTGACTGCAGCTTTGCTGGCTCGTTGTTGATCGGTAATGATTTAATCACTTAATTTAATTATTTTTCCCCCCAGCTTGAATTCATGGCAAGTGATATTTCAGTGGCTCAGGGTGGATAACAAGCACCATAAATAATAAAAACAGCAAAACTATAATCTCATTAAAGTTCTGTTTAACAGTACAATTAGATGGTGTTGAAACATAGCAAATACTAAGCTTGGTGGAATTGCCAAGTTGCAACACAGTTCCCCCCCCCTTATTTTTAAATGCACTGTTGAGCTGGGAACATGCGGTAATTGTGGAATCATGTTCCTGGTTCCTCTTCCCTGCCTTAGCACAACCCTTTCATTTGTCTGTTGTAGCAAGTAGGCTTGCAGGTGTGCCACGGTGTAGACCAGGGGTGTTAAATGTAAGGCCCATGGTTCAGATGCTGAAGCACTTTATTGCGCCCGCATTATAATTGGTCTGTCCCAGAGCTGCTCTTTCAGTAGTGCTGCTGCTGCTGCTGCTGCTGCATTGTTAGTTTATGGAGCATCTCTCAGTTGCTGAGATGCAAAGTGATGCTGTGGCAAACGTGCTGCTGAAAGGGCAGTCAGTCTGATAATTGATTCTTCCAGCGTGATAATTGGGCTCTCTCATACCTTGAAAGAGATCAAGAATTGCACGTTTTCTCTTCTGTCATTTTCAGTTAACTAATTTTTCTCGTGAGAACAAAGTGGTTATTTCTGGCCATCATCTGCTTGATGACATCACTTCCTGCTTAATGATGTCACTTCCGGCCCTCAGCAGGCTCAGTGCAAGCTATTTGAAATGAGTTTGACACACCTGCTGTAGACAGTGGGGAGAAGGAATGGCTAAGAGGACTTTTTTTTATTGGGGGGGGGAACAGGCAAGTAAAATGGCCAAAAACTCATGCCATAAATTAGATTGAAAGATAAAGGAGAATTCCCTAGGTTGCAGTTGGCAACTCTAAGGGCGTAATCCAAGGCCCTGCTAGCATCGGCCCGACAGCAGCAGTGCTGGTGCAAGCGCATTGACCGCCCCCTTGCATCAGCGCTGCTGCCGTTGGGCCGCTGCTAACAGCAGTGTCGACCCAACAACACTGGCTGAAGCCTGCGCCCAGAGGCGGATCTACAGGGAGGGCAAAGCTCTAAGTCAGTGGTCAGGGAACAGGGGTAAATTACCCCAAATGGGGTAAAAATGAAATTCCTGGGGGTAATGGACGGCAGCCGGGCATGCATATGAATTCAAGCGATTCCCTGCAAAGACTTGTTCCTCCGCGCGCCCGCTGTCTGCGCCTCCGTCTCTCTCTTTAAACTTGGGCGACAAGCCCTGCAGCGTGTGTGTGTGGGGGGGGGGGTTGACACACGAGCAGAACTGAGTTATGAATTTTCCAAATTTCTGACACACCAAGCCCAAAAGGTTCGCCATCACTGTTCTATACGCATGCCCGGCTGTGTGTGTTACAGTACTGTAGTGTACAAGGACCTGACACAGTGCAGTGCGTCAGGCCCTTGTGTATAACACGCTTCCCTGCGTGATGCCCCGGGCCCCACCTCCAAGTCCGCCCGCTTCTTCAGTAGAGTCCACTAGTTGCTGCACCATTGAGAGAGATAGGACAGAGAGAGGACACCTATCTTTCACTGGTAGTTTTACTAAGTACTTGTATTAAAAATCAAATCAAGGGGGTAACATCAGCGTATCTAAATATATTTTGGGGTAAAAGGTAAAAAAGTTCCCTGACCCCTGCTCTAAGTGTTGCAAGAAGCCTTACCCTGTCATGTAAATCCCTCCTCTCCCTTGCTGCTGTAGCCAGTAAGCAACGCCAAGATGTTGCTTTTCCCTGTGAGGATTGGCTAAAACGGTGCAGGAGAGGAGTGATTTCCTCTGCAAGGTAAGGCTTCTTGCAAAACTTAGAGCTTTGCCCTCCCTTAGATCTGCCTCTGCCTGCACCGTGCTGCTCCTGTGCTGACCAAGTTCGGCTGGCACAAGAGCTCTTCTGGGGGGGGGGGCGGAGTTGAGATGCGGCCATTAGGACACATCCAAGCTTTTGTCCCCAGGCTGTGCGGTCCTGATTCGGGCCATGCGGCATCCTTGGCTCTGCGCCTGCTTAACAGCAGATGCAGACCCAAGGAGCCCATTGGGGTGGCTGTTGCCTGCCCCGGGGGAAGGGCACACACGTGCATTGTCCCAGGGAGAGTCCTGCCTGCTCCCAAGTGGTGCTAGATGCTTAGGATTGCGCCCTAAATCAGGCTGACCATTTTTCAACCCAAAACTTGTTTAGTGGGACTTGAGCACGTGCAAAGTCATGCTAGCTGTTGCCCTGCCGTTATCTTGCACATCCTTGTTTCGTTATAGTTATAACGTCTTGGGTTTTGTTATGATAGGGTACCTATCAATGAAGAATACTCAGGCATAGGGCTGATACTGGAGTTCTCAGCTGAAAATTTTAATGAGCTGTTAATGTATTTATTAGTGAAAGGGAGGCTTTTAGGGCCAAAAGAATATACTGAATAGTTGTGGGTTTTTTTTAAGTTTTAGGACTTGACATATATCGTAGTACAAGAGTGTGAATTTCAATATGTAATCAAAAATAAACTTTGTAACCGGAGAGAAACTTCTAAAGGTGCCATAGTAACTTTAGAAATGCCTGTTTAGAATCAAAGCCAGGAGGTGTTTAACTGTTCTGGCACTACAATGTTAATAAAATTAAAAGCTTATTGATGTTTTACAGTGGTAGAATTAATGAATTCACAGCCAGACTAGTACTGGAAGTCAGCATGAAAACACACCTGCCAGTCTAAAGGGGAAAAAATAAACGTTGAATTGGTATAAAACAATAACTTGGACACCTAAGTGTAGTAAGTACTATATTTGACATTTCCCTTTTAAAAACCATGGCAAAAGGAGCCTAGCTTGTCTGAGGGCTAAACTACGCAGACAGTTCTATGGTGTTTTTTTTTTGGGGGGGGGACACTTTTGTTAATGGAAGCAGCTGGAGGAGGCAGAAATTGGACTCAAGTGGGGGGGAGGAGGGGGAGAGAGAGAGAGAGAGAGAGAGAGAGAGAGAGAGAGAGAGAGAGAGAGATGCTTAACCCTTCTGCTGCTGGTCTGTTCAAAATTTTCCCTCCCCAGCTACATTTCTCCCAAGGGGAGTAAAAATACAGGGCTCCAAATTCATTGATTGAGGTTTTGAAATGTCTACTCTGTGAGAGAGGGCTAACGCTTCATAAGTTTCTTATAGTTTAGGAAAGGCTGGGGCACCTCCCTTATGAAGAAAGACTGCAGCGTTTGCGGTTCTTCAGCCTAGAAAAAAGGCGCCTGAGGGGGGACATGATTGAGACATACAAAATTATGCATGGAGGGGATAGAATCGATAAAGGGATGTTCTTTTCCTTCTCTCAAAACACCAGAACCAGGGGGCATCCGCTAAAACTGAGGGTTGGGAGAGTTAAAATAGATAAAAGGCAGTACTTTTTTATCCAGCGGGTAGTTAATCTGTGGAACTCTTTGCCACAGGAGGTGGTGATGGCATCAGGTCTAGATGCCTTTAAGAGGAGATTGGACGGATTTCTGGAGGAAAGGTCCATCGTGGGCTATAGGCCATGATGGATTGTGCAACCTCCTTACATTGGTGGTGGGCTACTTCAGAATACCGGGTGCAAGGGAGTGGCAACAGGATGCAAGCATTTTGTTGTCTCATGCCTCCCTGGGGCACCTGGTGGGCCGCTGTGAGATACAGGAAGCTGGACTAGATGGGCCTTTGGCCTGATCCAGCAGGGCTCTTCTTATGTTCTTAAGGTGTGAGGAGGAAGGAATGCAATGGGTGCTACTGGCCTTGGCAACTTAGACTGGATCCTAATACCCCCTCTCCTGGCCAGGACTTGCATCAGCAAATTTGCTGGTTCAGATTGAGTAGCTCAATAGAGATGGCTCGCCTGTGACACGAAGTAAGAGGATAAATATCCCCTTTCCTTTTTCTTGTCTTTTAATAGGAAACTATTAAAGCAGCGGGTACCAACTCTTTAACCCACTTGATCAAAAATAGCTTGCCTTTATGGAAATACTTTGCAAGTATTCACAAAGGTGACAGCTCAGTGTGGTGTTCAACCCACTGAATTGTCTTTCATATGGTGAACCCTGAGTGTTCATTATTTTAAAAATGACATTTGTAAGCAGCTGGTGAATAGTAATCTGTGTATTCAGTCTTCAGGCATGCTGTGCAATACTGATCAGTGCATGTATTTTGTATTCGGACAGTTGCATCTCGTTTTAGTCAACGGGACTAAATCCTTGTCAGTCCAAGGATTTCAGTTTAACCAAAATGTGGTTTGGGGCTGGGAACTGGGCAGGAGGGTAATACTTTACAAAACCTGCTTTATAAACCATAATGATGTTGCATATACTGTAAATCAAAGAGCTGGTGTAGTGTAGTGGCTAAGAGATTTGGCTATATATCAAGACTTTCCTTTTCAACTTCAGCCCCCTGACTGTAATAGGAAGGCAAAAAACCCAACAACCACTGAAAGGGTGGATGGTAGGTTGTAGGGTGGTACATTCTTTTCTATTCTGAATCGTAGTTGTACACGTGAAGCATTTTGTAGTTTGCGCATTCAAAACGTCCTGTGCAAATAGTTGTTGTTTATTGTTACGATGTTGTGATTATTATGTTTATTGTTTGTTACCTGAAACAGGAAACAAGGCAGAATGAAAATTGCTCCTTTCTCAGCCCTACATTTGCAGCCCCTGGTCAAACTTTTTCAGTAATCCTGCATCTTTCAAGGCTTCTCCCTCCCGCCTCTTTTAGGAACCTTCTGGGTTTTTCTTTTCATGTTAAAAAAAAGCTCAGAACCATGTTATTCATTTTATTTTGTTGGGGTTCATCTTAGTTGCTCAGCTGTGCAGTTACAGCACAGCAGCCCTTGTTTAGACAGTGCCACTCATGTGAAAAGAAGCTATTTCTCTCTTACAGGAACAGATTGCTGCTGCCTTCTCTGCCTGCTACACAGGCAGGGGCTCTTGATTGCATTGAACATAGTAAGCTGCCTTCAATACTGAGTCCGTTCCTTGGGTCATCTGCCTCAGTATTTCCAGTACTGACTGGCAGGATCCTTCCAGGGTTTCAGATGAGTCTTTTTTTCCACCCCTAACTGGAAATGCCGGAGACAGAACATGGGACCATCACCTTTTGCATGCAAAGAAAATGCTCTCCCATTTGAGATACAATCTCTCACGCTCACACAGCATCTTGCCTTGTACTCCTTGTATGTTTGTGTTGTTTCCCCCGTTCACAGCTCTAGCTAGTCCACAGTTTAGGTTTTGCAGCTTGATTTAGTACAGTGGTTCTCAAACTAGGAACCTGCTTTTTAGAGCTGGGACCTGCTTTTTAGAATGACAGTTTGTCTGGGACCCTCTGGAAGTGCTGTCCTTGTGACGCCAGAGCCTGCTGCCCACCGGAAGTGATGTCATGGCTAGAAGTGTTGTAATTACGATGTCAGAACGTACTGCTTTCCTGAGAATGCAGTAACAAGTTGGGTTATTTCTCAGCCATTTTCCAACAGCAAATTGAATCAGAAAGAAAACAAGCCTATTTGCAACCACAACCCAAGCAAAATAACCATACAGTCCTCCTTCTTTCCGGTGTTCCCATCTTCCCATATTTTCAATTATGGCTGTGCTAAGTGCTGTGTGGCCCACCTGAAATTGGCTCACGACCCACCTAGTGGGTCACAACAAACAGTTTGAGAAACACGGATTTAGTAAATTCCTTAAGCAAGAGCAAAGTTCCAAACACAATATAGAAACTGTGACCTCAGATGATTTAGATCAAGGTCTAGAGTAAGAAATGTATATTCGCATGTGCCTTTTCCTAGCACTTGTCTTCACATCGCTGGATGATGTGAGTATGTGAAAGGGCTTCTTTGACAAGCCTTGCATTTGAGTGATGTGAAAGTTGGCATGCTCACCTATGCAAAATAATCACTTAATGCTGCAGGCAACTGTGATTTTGTTTAGAATCTGCCACCCTGATAGTGTAGTGACAGCTAATCATGCAATAATTGCATGTGTGCCTTTAAAGCATTCTTTTCCATTCTGAAGCAGTAACATTCCTTCTGCTTAATGACACAAACCACTGGAACAATAATTTGGCATGCATTTTCTCCTTTGGCTGGTGCTCCACTTGCTTGCTATTAAATAGCAGCCTGTTGAACTGGTGTATAATGGGCTGTCTGGTGGCATATGGCCCTGGAGAACATTTTTCCTTTGACTCTTCTTTGATCGTAGAAGAATTTTGCTATTGGCTGTTGTGGTACACATATTGTATATATTGCATGAATGCAATCCTCCTAACCTGTGCACAAAACATATTTTCTTGGGGGTTCCTTGTTGTATGTTTACTGAGAGCTGGAGTTTTTTGGATGTTGAGCCCTAATCAAATGTGCTTTTGACTTGTTTGGTATCATTATCAGAACCTTTATTGGTTCATGTAAAAAAAAAAAGACAGTTACAGTTGCAAGTTCAAATCCCAGTATTAAAATAATGAAGAAGGAAAAAAAAACTATCCTCCTGTGCTCCATGGCTAAATCTGCTGTTCTTTAATACTAACTCCAGAAAGGTACCTACCTTTTCTACTAAATCCGGGAACTTGTTCAGGAAGATGCTACTTACAAAATACCTTAGAAAAATAATTTCCCAATAAAGTAGAAGACTGGAGAACCAGTAGGGATTACAGCAACAATTTTCAGTGTGTTTCAATATGGTATTTGTGAAATATTCTAGGCTTCTCAGTTGTATTAAAAAGTTTGCCAATCTCCCCTCCCCCCCAATAATAAACCTTTTCAATTCTTCTTCTCTTTATCTTACTCATGTGCTGTGCATTTTCACACTTGTGTACCAGGTCTGAGTCAAGGGGGTGGGTGGGCTTTAGCAAGTGTAAATCTGATGGTTGCAAATAATGCCATCTTATATTGTAGTAAGGTAAGAGGTGTGGTGGTGGTGGTGAAACCACATGCTTGTAGTGAATAGGTGCCATAATGTCACAGTAGCATTTAGACTAGCCAGTAATAACTGGTCTTGAATGCACCAGAGAATTGAACAACAGAACTTGAAAGGAGGCAGCAGCAGGAGCAAAAATGCGTGGTCTGAAATATGGTGAACCCAGACTAAGAAATTGGAGCAGCAATACTGAAGGTGCTACAGTAATTCTCCCACCACCAGCCTCCCGAATTACATGTTTGTCACATCTAATTATTTTGTCATAGGCAATACTAAAGAGAAGATTTATAAAAGGAAAACAAACATGATTGGTACACAAAAGATCATTCATTCCAATTAAAGTTCCAGACAGAAAAAGTCCAGCGTTAAGACTTGAAGGATGGGGGGAAAGAGTAGATGAAAGGAGGAAACCTAAAATTGGTATATTGCTGGCCTTGGAAACCAGGCATAAGCTAATCAGTAGGTCTGGCCCAGGACAACGTGCGGACAGGCAAGAATGACTGGGTAAATGTAAGAGGGGTGTGTGTAATTTACTACAGTTTGGATCTAAAGAGCTGTTACTGTATTTGCATATTTGTGTTGCATTTTGCTTGGTTTTCAGGGTACGGTAATACATGCAAGTTAATGCCATGCTGTTCACAAGTGCACATGATTCTGCTTATCATAATGGAATCGTTAAGCTGGGCCAGAAAGTAATTGTAATGTATAAATCCGCGTGGTTGTTTTTGAATAGGTTTTCAGCAAATCACTCTTGAGAGGATCATATGCAAGAAAATATTTGCCTGTAGGTTGGTGATTAATGTTGCACAACTGATAAAAGTTACATTGTTTAAATGAGTTTATAAATCATCCTGTTCCTACAGTCATTTCCTGTAATCTGTCATTATATTTCAAAAAATGTAATTGTAAGAGACACAAAGCTGGCATCCACCATGACCCTGCAAGGAGTCAAGCTTCTATTCCATTACCATTGAAATGGATTGCGTAGTGAAATGGTATTGGCCAAAACCATCTATGCTAGAAAGGTTGTTCTTTCACTGTGGTTTTGAAAACCTGATGAGAGTTATTTGCCCTGTTCAACCTTCTTTCACACCATTTTGCAGGCTGCATATGGTGGCATGAAGAATTATGTATATGCATTAAGAACTAAAGAGCCCCTAAAGAAAATGTACGCAGACTTTATAATGTCAAATTTATAATGCTATAATTCACATATTACACTGTCCTATAATTCAGTTGTTCTTAAATGTTTTAGCATTGGTACCAACTTTTTAGAATGGAACTCGTGTTGGGCCCACCGGACTTGATATCATTAAACGAAATGATGTCACAACCAGAAGTGACATCATCAAACAGAAAGTGCTGTCATTATGACATAATGAATGACACTCCTGGAATGAAAGCTGGCATTCTTGGACTGCAGTAATTGTACAACCATGAAATATCCCTGAAAGGAAGCAAGATTAGGACAAGATATTATGCCAAAGAACGAACCTGGGATCTGCTGTAGTAAACACATGTGCTGTCATTGAGTCATGGCCCTATCACCTGTTAGGGCTCCATGCCCACATTGGCAGGAGCCTTGCCCTCTAAACTTAACTGAAGGACTGAGATGATGCATCCCTAGTTAATGTTCTGAAGGGGCTGTAGCTGAGTGGGACTGTGTATGCTTTGACTGTAGAAGGTTAACATAAGAACATAAGAAGAGCCATGCTGGATCAGGCCAAAGGCCCATCTAGTCCAGCTTCCTGTATCTCACAGCGGCCCACCAGGTGCCCCAGGGAGGCATGAGACAACAAGATGCATCCTGTTGCCACTCCCTTGCACCTGGTACCAGTAGCGCACCACCTTTGTAAGGAGGTTGCACAATCCATCATTGCCTATAGCCCATGACGGACCTTTCCTCCAGAAATCCGTCCAATCCCCTCTTAAAGGCATCAAGACCAGATGCCATCACCACCTCCTGTGGCAAGGTTCTAGCTGCAATCCTTGGCAACATCCCCAGGAGGGCAGACCCCCCCAGCCAAAGCCCCAGATTGCTGATGCTAATCAGCTGATGCTTGGGGAACAGGTTGCTCTCTCTCAACCAATATGTTCCTGTAGGTGCCACTGGAATCTGTATATCATTCATGATACGCTTCCACTCTTGGTGATTGGTGGTGATATTTCTAGCCATCGAAGAGGTTCCTGAGTCAGTCGCTGGTTCCTTAGATCTTCCTCGATGTGTGCGAGCCAGGTTTTCTTTGGTGCATGTTAGATCCACATTAGATCTGACTCGGGTCACAACCCTAACCAATTTTCCAGCACCAGGGAAAGGCAAGGCAGCTCCAGGTAAGGGAACAAGCATTCCCTTATCTTGAGGAGGCCTCCATGACTACTGCTCCACTGCAGGATGCAGCACATGCCCCATTGGCTCAGCTATGTCAGTGCTGGAAAGTTGCTTAGGATTGCGCCCTCAGGAAGACAGAGGAAGCTGCCTTATCCCAAGTATATAGAAGACAGATTTGTACATAAGTGAACCAATATGGCATATAGTTGATTTTGAAAGGATAATAGGATTCAAGATTTCATATTTAAATTCATGCCTCTGCTGGCTTCAGCAGTTCCCACCAGCCCACATGTCCCCGGGCAAAGGGCCAAGTCACATTGTTGTCTCATGTCTCTGTTTCCTACTGGCTGGTTAAGCAAGTCATAACACTAGATCCAAACCTTTTGTATGGAGGCAGAGATGGTCTTCGGTCCCCACACGGAAGCATTAGCATGTACAACAAGGTGTTAGGAAACATCTGCAAGGGTTCCTGTGGACGGGGATTAAATTGAGGGGGGGGGAATAAGCAATATTCCTGAAATCCTGACACAAACAATAGATGTATTCATAACAAGAGCAGTACCCGCAAGCAGACCGCTAAGTACAGGGAAATTCTACAGTAAATGCTGGTTGGTTTTCACATTTATGCTGGAGCTATATTACATGAAATAGCGGGATGAAAAGCAATCTCCGGTGATTGTTTTAATGTAGCCATGGGGGTTTCAGATTGGAGCCACAATGTTGATGCAGTGAACTTAACTCTGTTTTCACTTCCTGAACCCAAATCACCAGCCCCCACTGCTCTTTGTCCTGTGGGGCAAAGCATATAGGAATTGAAGTCGCATTTGCACATTTTATACTATGGGGCAATTAGGAACTCTGGAGGGTGGGGGTGGGGATTTGTACTAGGACAATAATGTGAGTGGAAAGGGTTAACTGTTCCTCCAACTGTGCTATGGCTACAATCTGAACCCACACAGCTCTTCCCCTGGTTGTATTTAGTCTTTCAAATGATATCTCATGTTGTTGCCCCTGCTAACTGGGCAAGAGTAGTGTTCCTCTTGTATTTAGCAGGGAGAGAGTAATTGTCCCTTTTCACTCCTGTGCAGTGTCTTTTCTAGTGGCTGTTGCTGGTGGTGTTTTGCATTTTTTTAAATTGTGAGCCCTTTGAGACAGGGAGCCATTTAACTTTATTATTATTTGCCTGTAAACCACTTGGTGAACTTGTGTTGAAAAGCGGTGTATAAATACTGTTGATTGACTGATTGGTCTAAAAACAAAATAACTAAAAATATTTCGTCCTGCCATCTTTGTTTAAGCCCATTATGGTGGGGCACGACCTATATGAGAGGCATCTACTGTATGATGTAGATTTTCCCCTGCTGTCTTGCATGCCTGGGATAGCTTGTGCCTTGCAGTACTTCATTTGCCTTGGTCTAAATAGCTGGAGCTACTACAGAAGGCAGCCTACTCCTGCCACAGAATCCACTATCATCAAGGTGCTTTTTATTTTAAAGTCTCCTTGCCCCACTTTTCTTGTTCTTGCAGGCTTACAATAAAATAAAACAGAAAACTGAATTGAGCAGTGTTTCTCAACTTTTTAGCACTGGGATCCACTTTTTAGGATAATAATCACCCCTGCTAACTGGGCAAGAGGCATTTTTTCAAGTGGTGTTCCTCTTATATTTAGCAGGGGGAGAGTAATTGTCCCTCTTTACCCCTGCACAGTCTTTCTAGTAGCTGTTGCTGGTGGTCTGCCTTTTTTTTTAGATTGTGAGCCCTTTGGGACAGGGAGCCATTTAACGTTGTTATTATTATTACTATTTGCCTGTAAACCGCTTTGTGAACTTCGTCTTGAAAAGCGGTATATACGTACCTGTTGATTGATTGATTGATAATCTGTCTGGGACCCACCGGAAGTGATGTCATGGCTGGAAGTGTTGCAATTGTGATCAGAGCCTGTTGATGTTAGCCCCCCCCCCCACTGAAAGGTTAACAAGGAGGGTGCTGATCAGTGGCAGGCCTAGCAGGGTGTCCAGGGGGTCATGGGGCTGGAGCGGCAGTAGAGTCACCGCAGCTTGTCCGCTTGCCCAAGCTGTTGCAGGTGCAAAGGCGAACAGCATTCAGCCCACCTGTCCTTGTGCTGAGAGAGCTCTGAAATGGAGCACGGTTTGTTGGGGAGCCCACGTGGGGGGGGGCAGCGATCATTGACCTGGCCAGTGTGGAACTTCAGCCCGGTCCACTACGGGTGCCAATCTTAGCTCAAGTGAGAGGGAGTTGCACAACTGTGACACTGTCAAAAAGAAGCCCCTAGCCTAGCTTCAAGGAATGGTGGCTTACATAGGAGGGTCCCCTCCAGATTATTAGGGCAGGACGTCTAGCCGAGAGGGTAAAAGCCGCAGTCATGCCCAAAGATAAGATCCGAAGGTCGCCAGTTCGAGAACAATGGAAGGTTCCTTGAGCGGCAGACCTTGAGAATGTGGCTGATAAGATCTGAGCTGTGTCTGGCTGCCTGTGAGAGAGGAGTTGTGTTGGGCCAGCTGTTTCATGGTAAGAGCAAGAAGTCGTTTATCAGCTGGCAGGAAGGCAATCGTGTGGCTAAGAAAGAAAGGCTGGATTTGAAAGTGTCATCTGAACGTAGCAGTTCTTGTAAGATTAGAACTTATTTGTGATTGTAAAAACCCTTTGGGTTTAGAAATGCCTGCCTATGTAAACCGCCTTGAATAAAGTCAAAACAGCAATCTAATGACCTAGAAAGGCGGTATATAAATACTAAGTATTATTATATTATCATCTTGGGGATGGGTTGCCTTATACAGGATGAGGCAGTATCTCAAGATACCCCAGTCCTAAACCATAAAGGGGTTTTAAAGGTCAGAACCACCACCTTATGGAAGCCATCTACAGGAGCATTGGATTGGTGGAGTGAAACTGCCAAGCCTCCATCAGCTGTTTTGTTGAAGGAAGTGAGTGCTGCTGGATTTGTGGTTTCATGGCTTATGGTGTTCCACTTTCATTTTAGCACCTTGATGTGTCAGCTCAGTTGCAATGACCCACTGGTTTTTGTGGGCTTAACAAGCAACGAAACGATTACCTTTTTCATGGAGAAGTTCTTGCCTGCTGCTAATTTTTGTATTAAATAAATTTAGCTAATCAAGAAGTAAAATTAATCTAAAAAATCCAGATTTATTGGTTGATTTACTGCCGTTGTGCTGCTATAATCTTAGTACTACTATGTCACTCCTTGTAGATAGGTGGGAAAAACCTTTTACTTATAGGAATCTAGGGAATTATCAACATATTGTAAAAAGAAACAGTACTTTGTGCTAAAGAAAAAATTCATATGGACATTCGGTCTTGGAATAAAACTTTTGCTAGTTTTAAAAGTTGGCCAAGAGAACAAACTGCCAAGAGTATTTTTAGGAGTTTTATATGTTGCCTATTTGAAATCTTGGAAAATTTCTTTAGAAAACTGGATAAATTGGCAATTTGTTTTTACAAGCCTTTTATAGAACACATTCTTTGAAGAAAAGAATTATCTGATCGTGAAACTTTTGTAAATAAATACAAAACACAAATGATGCTGACAATACTTTTTGTGTAATGTATATGGAACTGATACGTCTGTTTACTCATGTCTGATCAGTTAACAATCAAACAGGACTAAACACAGACATACAATATTGATTCCATTTGACTCTATTTCTCCTTAACTGAATTATTTTAGCAACTGAAAAGGTTTGTATTTCTCAGTATTCATCTTATATTTGGTGTAATGGAGAAAAGGAGCACTAATTTGTTTTATTATTAGATGAGTCATACTACTGCATGTGTGTAAACAAACAGTTTGGCCATTGGAGCTGTATACATAAAGGTTGGCTTATATTACGCCATTAAGAACCAATCAATATTTTAGCTATACTTAATAGATTTCCTGCAAGCATTTGGGCTCTTGGTGGATATAGCCCCCTTTTGAAGCAACTTGAAGAGAGTTTCCAGTCAACTCACTTACTATGCTAATTACAGACTTCCAAAATATTTGAATTTTTATCACAGTTCCGCTAGCAGTGCATAGAGTCTTGAAACATTTTTACTGATTTTGTTGGCTGTTTTTGTATACCTTAGCAAGATACGATGGTGTTGGGTTCCGCTGATAAAGAATTGGCCACAAATGTTGTTGTTGTTCAAGGGTAACTGACTTATATAACCAGGGCATAGCTAAAGTAGTGCAGGCCCCCAGTGTCAAATGACTTAGTTATGCCACTGTTGGCGGGTGACTGGGGGGCTTCGGGGCAGTAGAAGGGGTCATGCTACTGGGGGAGGATGTGGGTTTCCTGCCATTTTTTTTTGGACAAGCCTAGGTGTGACATCATTTGTGGAAGTGACTTCACTTCCTATTGTGATGTCACTTCCGGGGCATAATTTTGCCATCAGCACTGAGCTACACTTTCATTAGGTACACCACTGTATGTAACAAATGTATCATATTGGAATGGGAAGGCACTTGATGGTTGACTCATAATGATGGCATAGTCCAGTAGCCATTGCTTCCTCTTGATCCTTTTCTGTGAAGTCTTTGGCCCAACCCCTTAGTCCCTGTCCAGTCCCTAATTCCATGTCTGTGTAATAGTTGTAATGCAAGCTAGATTCAACCCCTGTAATGCAAGCTAGATTCAATCCCTGCTAAGTGGGCAAGAGGCACTTTTTCAAGTGGTGTCCTCTTATATTTAGCAGGGGGAGAGCAATTGTCCCTCTTCACCCCAGCGCAGTGTCTTTCTCGTGGCTGTTGCTGGTGGTGGTGTTCTCCATTCCTTTAGATTGTGAGCCCTTTTGGGACAGGGAGCCATTTAACTTTAATGTTATTATTTGCCTGTAAACCGCTTTGTGAACTTTATGTTGAAAAGCGGTATATAAATACTAGTGATTGATTGATTGATTGATTTAATTGGGAAGTGGGATGTAAAGCTTCAAAAAGAGATGCTGCACTGGGTTATCCTGTATGAACGTATTGAAAAGTATTTTAGGTCACGTTAAGTTATCATGCTTGCCATTTGCATATGCAACATCAGAATGTAAGAAGAGCCCTGCTGGATCAGGCCAAAAGCCCATCTAGTCCAGCTTCCTGTATCTCACAGTGGCCCACCAGATTCCTCAGACAGCACACAAGACAACAAGATACCTGCATCTTGTTGCCACTCCCCTGCATCCGACATTCTGAGGTAGCCTACTTCTAAAGTAAGGAGGTTGCACCACCCATCATGGCCTGTAGCCTGTGATGGACATTTCCTCCAGAAATCTGTCTAATCCCCTTTTAAAGGCATCTAGGCTGGATGCCATCACCACCTCCTGTAGCAAGGAATTCCACAGATTAATTACAAGTTGGGTAAAGAAGTATATCCTTTTATCTGTTCTAACTCTCCCAATGCTCAATTTTTGTGGCTGTTCCCTAGTTCTGGTGTTATCAGAGAGGGAAAAGAAGCTCCCCCTTATCCACTCTATCCATCTCCTGCATAATTTTGTACATCTCAGTCATGTCCTCTCTCAGGCACCTTTTTTCTAGACATAAGAACCCCAAACCCTGCAGCCTTTCCTCACAAGTGAGGTGCCTCAGCCCAGTAATCATTTTGGTTGCTCTCTTCTGTACCTTTTCTAGTTCCACGATGTTCTTTTTGAGATGTGGTGACCAGAACTGAACGCAGTACTCCAAATTCACCCTTTGATGCATGCATCTTCATATTCTGATCCTAAGACAGGACTGCCTCCATCCTGTAAAACTGTTTTAAGAGTCCCGTAAAGCTATAAAGTCGAACATAAGTGTTTTAAATAAGTAAAGATGCATGCATGAACCAGCCTTTATGATAGCTTATTTGGGCATTTTCTAAAGCAGTAACAGCTCCAGTATTTAAATGAATAGACATTAATAGCCTGAACTTGGCATATTTGCACCGATAACTGAATTCAGTGAGGCTTATTCCCTTGAGCGTTATTGAGAACCCCCCAAAGTTGTTTAGCTACTAAATTTGCAGGAGATAAGAACCAATTGTTCTGAGTGCTATCTAGTTCCAGAAATTTAATTTGCCTCAGGACAATCAAAACTCTCATTTGTGCTGGGCAAATCTTTCTCGTAATCATTTTACTATACCAGTACCCACACTGTTGACTTAAACTCCAGCCAGTCCAAATCATTTGTCCCATGGGAAAAAGAGTTAAAAGTAGTTTGAGCTGGTCCGGTAATTTACTAGCAAAATAATATTTGATTTACTAGCTGTCAGCTTTCATCAAATCTACATATTATATTTGCCTGTACTGTGAAACCAAATTCAAATAAGGG
>JAJKFI010038655.1:0-26239 GCA_029204185.1 Lerista edwardsae | reverse complement strand
AAGGGGAAGAAAAATCAGCAAAGTGGGCATGACTTGAGTTGGGAAGAAACTGGAAGTTCGCAGTTAGGAATGAAAATGAATAACAAGTTACAAGCAAGCACTGTTATTTGTAACAGTAATATTTTGATATTACTCTTACAGTAATGTAAGAGTAATATTTTGTTTAGAGAGTGTGCTTGAGAATTGCTTGCTAATTTGCTTTTTTAAGGCTTTTGTTGGCTTAAGTCGGTATTTCCCAAACATTTGAGACTTGGGGCACAGTTTCATTTTTTTTCCCTGGATTTTAAAACTCAAGGCACACTTCATTCTTTTTTTTTTTTTTTAAAGATAGGCCTATAAGTAAAGTCCTGCTGGATCAGACCAAAAGTTCACTTGATCTACCACAGTGGTCAGGGAACAGGGGTAAATTACCCCAAATGGGGTAAAAATGAAATTCCTGGGGGTAATGGACAGATAAGAGTGTGCCCCGCCCCCTTTTCCCTCATCCTTCCTTCATGACCAACGTTCTCTCTTCTGACCAATGGGAAGTTCCTCTCACGCTTGATGGGTTTCCCTTGCTTCCAATAGGAGATTAGAAGCGGCAAGGTACTTGGCCCCAAATAGGCAGCGTTCCCCTTCCTTCCACGGCGGAGAAGAAGGCCGTGGTTATTGATCCCGCTGCTGGTAGAGGGAGAAGGAAGCAACAGCAGAGAAAATGGCGGCCGTGGCTGCAACTGCGGCAGTGCCGGGTGATGGGGGAGCCGGCAAGGCCAAGCCTATTCTGGGCAGCGAGGCTGGCGCAGCCCCGCTCCCGGCTGGCACTCAGGCAGCTGTGGAGTCGGCGGTGCTCGATGCCAGGGAAGAGCCCGAACCAGCTCCGGGTGGGGAGGCCGAGGAGCTGCTGCCATTGCCACCACCCAGGAGCCCGGCAGGGATGTGAGACGTGCAGGCGTGGGGGAGGCTCTGGTGAGCAGCTGAGGTGTGTGTGCATGTGCCCGCAGGTGCGTGTGTGTGTGTGTGTGTGTGTGTGTGTTGAGAGGACTTCTGTGGACGTGCCTCTTTGCTTATGAGCAGCTAGTCTCTTGCTGTCCCAAGGAGTGGGGCGGGGGGAGGGTTAGGGTGCCTGCGCAGGGAGTCAGGGACACAAAGAGAGGCGAGAGGCACACAAGGCAAGGCGAACAGCAGAGAACAAACAAAATCAGAACTGCTGTTGCTGGCCTCTGTGTGTGTGTGTGTGTGTGTGTGTGTGTGTGTGAGAGAGAGAGAGAGAGAGAGAGAGAGAGAGAGCCAGAGCCACAGCCACAGCCACAGCCACAGCCACAGCCACAGCCAGAGCCAATCTGAATTCATTATAGAGAGAAATCTTAAGTCCAAGCACCTAAACATGTTGTCAAAAAGGTAAGTTAGTTGTAACCCAGAAGGGTTGAATTCTATTCTCTCAAGGTCTGCAGGTGTACCCAGTAGTGTCATTCTATAATGAAGAACCGGAACGCAGGCGGGACTTACCCCTTGATGGACAGGGAGCCCGTGACGCGTCGCCGCTTGCTGTTCCGCCGCGGGGGGCTTCTTCTGGGTGGCGTGCCCCTCCGCGGCTCTCCGCAGCACCCAGTACACCTCCCAGGCAAGCGGGCACCCCCTCCGAAGCCAGGGGTGCCCGTGCAGCACTCGGAACAGCAGCGCCGCGTCAGCGACGGGCAGCCAATCAGGTGGTAAGTCCCGCCCAGCGTTCCGTTTCTTTGTTATAGAATGACACTACTGGGTGTACCCAAACTCTTTATAACTCCATATTTACATAGCATTAATTAAGCTCATTAATTAATCAAATAAAAAGCAATGGGTTCCAATATGTAATTTTTTTTCTTTCGTTCTGGCGGGGCGGGGGGTTAACATCAAGGGGGTAACGTTGGCATATCTAAATATATTTTGGGGTAAAAGGTAAAAAAGTTCCCTGACCCCTGATCTACCATCTTGCTTCCAGCAGTGACCGTTAAGTGTCTCCAAGAATTGCAGAAGGCAATTGCATGAGGTTATTTGCTGCTCCTTGCTGTTGCTCCTCAGCAGTTGCTATTCAGTGGTAGACTGCCTCAGAACGTGGAGGCTCCACATGATTATCATGACTAATAGTCAGCAATAGATGTACTTTCCTCCATGAATATGGCTAATTCTCTTTTAAACTCATCCAACAGGGGCTACCACCACTTTCCAGGGCAGCAAATTTCATATCAGCCCAATCCTAACCTGCATTGGACCTGGCTGGCTGGCCGGCTGGCCTGTGCTGCATCCAACACAGGCTGGGAGGCTGCTGGATCTTACCTCTGGGTATTATTTTCACCAGTGGTAAGCCTCAGCTAGCCCTATGGGCAGTAATGGCATCTAAATGATTTAGCAACAGGTACTCACTTTTGCCCTTTCATGGATCACTGCCTTGTCGTGGCGAAGGGGCTTGAGTAGCTCAATGAAGCTGTGAGCTATGCCATGTAGGGTTACCCAAGATGGACAGGTCATAGTAGAGAGTTCTGACTAAACGTGATCCGCTGGAGAAGGAAATGGCAACCCACTCCAGTACTCTTGCCAAGAAAACCTCATGGATTACAAAACTAAAAGGCTAAACGATATGACACTGGAAGATGAGACCCTCAGGTCGGAAGGTGTCCATTATGCTACTGGGGAAGAGCAGAACACGAGTACTAGTAGCTCCAGAAAGAGTGAAGTAGCTGGGCCAAAACCGGAAGGAAGCTCAGCTGTGGATGTGTCTGGAAGTGAAAGGAAAGTGCGATGCTGCAAAGAGCAATACTGCATAGGAACCTGGAACGTCAGATCTATGAATCAAGGTAAGTTAGATGTAGTCAAACGTGAGATGTCAAGGCTGAACATCGACATCATGGGAGTTAGTGAACTAAAATGGACAGGAATGGGAGAATTTAATTCAGATGACCATTATATCTGCTACTGTGGGCAGGAATCCCTTAGAAGAAATGGAGTAGCCTTCATAGTGAACAAGAGAGTGAGAACAGCAGTACTGGGGTATAATCTCAAAAGTGATAGAATGATTTCAATTCGGATCCAAGGCAAACCTTTCAACATCACAGTAATCCAAGTCTACGCCCCAACCACTGGTGCTGAAGAGGAAGAAGTTGACCGTTTCTATGAAGACCTAGAACAGCTTCTAGAATTAACACCCAAAAAAGATGTCCTTCTCATCATAGGGGATTGGAATGCTAAAGTAGGCAGTCAAGAGGTAATAGGAGTAACAGGCAAGTTTGGTCTTGGAGTACAGAATGAAGCAGGGCAAAGACTGATAGAGTTTTGTCAGGAGAACACATTAGTCATAGCAAATACCCTTTTCCAGCAACACAAACGGCGACTGTACACATGGACTTCACCAGATGGTCTACATCGAAATCAGATTGATTACATTCTTTGCAGCCAAAGATGGAAAAGTTCCATACAGGCAGTCAAAACAAGACCTGGAGCTGACTGTGGCTCAGATCATCAGCTTCTTCTTGCCAAATTCAGGCTTAAACTGAAAAAAGTAGGGAAAACCGCTAGGCCCTCCACGTATGACCTAAATCAGATCCCCTACGAATATACAGTGGAGGTGACAAATAGATTTAGGGGCTTAGATTTGGTAGACAGAGTGCCTGAAGAACTTTGGACGGAGGTCTGTAACATTGTACAGGAGGCAGCAACTAAAACCATCCCAAAGAGGAAGAAATGCAAGAAGGCAAAGTGGCTGTCTGACGAGGCTTTACAAATAGCTGAGGAAAGGAGAGAAGCCAAAAGCAAGGGAGAAAGGGAAAGATATACCCAACTGAATGCAGATTTCCAGAGAACAGCAAGGAGAGATAGGAAGGCCTTTCTAAATGAGCAATGCAAAGAAATAGAGGAAAACAACAGAATGGGGAGGACTAGAGATCTTTTCAAGAAAATTGGAGATGTCAAAGGACAATTTCATGCTAAGGTAGGCACAATAAAGGACAAAAACGGCAAGGACCTAACAGAAGCAGATGAGATTAAGAAGAGGTGGCAAGAATACACAGAGGAACTCTATAAGGCCGATCTCAATGTTCCTGATAACCACAATGGTGCGGTCACTGAGCTTGAACCTGACATCCTGGAGTGTGAAGTCAAGTGGGCTTTAGAAAGCCTCACTAACAACAAAGCTAGTGGAGGTGACAGCATTCCAGTGGAATTACTGAAAATCTTAAAAGATGATGCTGTCCAAGTGCTGCACTCCATATGCCAGCAAATTTGGAAAACCCAGCAGTGGCCACAAGACTGGAAAAGATCAGTTTACATTCCAATCCCAAAGAAGGGCAATGCCAAAGATTGTTCAAACTACCGCACCATTGCACTCATTTCACATGCTAGCAAGGTGATGCTCAAAATCCTACAAGCTAGGCTTCAGCAGTATGTGAATCGAGAACTACCAGATGTACAAGCTGGTTTCCGAAGAGGCAGAGGAACTAGAGATCAAATTGCCAACATTCGCTGGATCATGGAGAAAGCCAGAGAGTTCCAGAAAAACATCTACCTCTGCTTCATTGACTATGCTAAAGCCTTTGATTGTGTGGATCACAACAAACTGTGGCAAGTTCTTGAAGAGATGGGAGTACCAGACCACCTTATCTGTCTTCTGAGAAACCTGTACGTGGGCCAGGAAGCAACAGTTAGAACTGGACATGGAACAACCGACTGGTTTCAAATTGGGAAAGGAGTACGACAAGGCTGTATCCTGTCACCCTGCTTATTTAACTTATATGCAGAGTACATCATGAGGAAGGCAGGGCTGGATGATTCACAAGCTGGAATCAAGATCGCTGGGAGAAATATCAACAACCTCAGATATGCAGACGACACCACTCTAATGGCAGAAAGTGAGGAAGACTTAAAGAACCTGCTGATGAGGGTGAAAGAGGAAAGTGCCAAAATTGGCTTGAAGCTCAACATTAAAAAAACTAAGATCATGGCCACCACTCCCATCACTTCCTGGCAAATAGAAGGGGAAGAAATGGAAGCAGTGACAGACTTTATCTTCCTGGGCTCCAAGATCACCGCAGATGGTGACTGCAGCCATGAAATTAAAAGACGTTTACTTCTTGGGAGGAAAGCTATGGCGAACTTAGACAACTTAATCAAAAGCCGAGACATCACCCTGCCAACAAAGGTTCGCATAGTCAAAGCTATGGTTTTCCCAGTAGCTATGTATGGCTGTGAGAGCTGGACCATAAGAAAGGCAGAGCGCCGAAGAATAGATGCTTTCGAATTATGGTGCTGGAGAAGACTCTTGAGAGTCCCCTGGACTGCAAAGAGGTCCAATCGGTCCATCCTACAGGAAGTCAAGCCTGATTGCTCCCTGGAAGGACAAATCCTGAAGCTGAAGCTCCAATACTTTGGCCACCTCATGAGAAGAGAGGACTCTTTAGAAAAGACCCTCATGCTGGGAAAGATTGAAGGCAAAAGGAGAAGGGGGCGGCAGAGGATGAGATGGTTAGATAGTGTCACCGAAGCGATGAACATGAAATTGGGTGAACTCCGGAAGCTAGTGGAGGACAGGGAGGCCTGGCGTGCTGTGGTCCATGGGGTCGCGAAGAGTCGGACATGACTTAGCGACTGAACAACAACAACTCACTTTTGATTGGCACTTGTGTCGGGGCCCGCCCACTGGAAGTGAGGTCATAGCCGGAACCCAGGAACTGCCCCCAGGAACTGCCGCGCCTCCCGGGCCTTCCCTGGGGCCACCATGCGGGCTACCGATTCCCCCCCCCCGGAACTGCCGCGCCTCATTGGGAGGGAGCCCCGGGCAGCCTACCTGCTAACGCTGCTGCCGCCGCCATTGGTCTCCCTTGCTCCGCTGCCTGCCTGCCTGGCTCTGAGAACGTGCAGGCAGTGACGTCATTCACTGGCGCCAGCAACCGAAACGCTGCTGGCGTCAGGATCCGGAATGCTGCGGGGACGGACGGGTGAGCTGTAGCTCCCCGCCCCATTGCGGCGCCCGGCAACGCCTCCCTGCGCCCGGAAGAGCTCTCTTACAGAGTGATCCACGTGCAGGGGTGGGCGGGCGGGTGGGCAAAAACAGCTCGCAGAGTCTGCCGCGTGCTGCTGCTCTGTTCCCGCTCTCCCCGGAACTACCGGAATGGGGTACCGCCCCGTTCCGGTAGGATGACGCCTCTGCATGCAGGCAACTCAAACGTACAGGCAATTCAAACATCGCAGGGGGTGGAGAGGAGCGCAGACCGAGTCGATGAGTAGGCAGGCGAATGGGCGGGGCCAGCTGTAATCCTAGGAACAGGTACACGCGTACCCCCCTGTACCCGCTACATGACATGTCTGCCTATGGAACTGCTCACATCAGGGCCGACTGGCCAGGGACGAAGGTTAGGATACAGCCTAATGGCTGGATTAGGCTCCTCTCCGGGCCAGCTTGCCCATGGAGCCGCCCTCTCTCCTGCTCTCCCCCTCCCTTCTGCCTTCCCCCACCCTCCTAAGCTCGCACATCGGCCAAATTCGGCTGGAGTAGGCTTGGCTTACCTGGGCGACCCAACAGTGTCTGTGGGCTGGTGCAACTCCCTGCTCCAGCCCAGCACCTTCTTCACTGCGACACTGCTCAGGATTGCACCCTTAGTAATGAATTGCTTGGAAACCCCCTGGCATCTCTACCTATATACAGTTGGGGCAGACACCATCTTGGAATGACGTGTGGCCAGTCAGGCTAGAAAATACCAATCTAGGTGGACCAGTGCCCTAAGTTGCTCTAAAGTAGCCTCATGACTTCATAATTGCTGCAGTGTCCCTTCATCCCCATTTTGAAATGTAGCCTAAGCCATCCTTTTTCAGACAATAAAATTTGTCCATTGAAAAGGCACTCCAAGTGGCCTCGATTCCAAGCTATTTTCAGTGTGGGGAAGCTTGTGTGTGTATGTCTTCCAGCTGGCTTGTTGTTGTTTTTTGAATTGCAGGCCGTTGCCTCGTGACTTATCATAAACTCCTTTTTTTCCACTTTGTGCTGCAGCCGTGTTTTGGCACAATTGCTTTGTATTGAGGGCCACAAGCCCAACAACCGTCTTGTGTACATGGAAGTGCTTGCTTTGTTCTTTGTGTCCTTCTTTATTCTCATTCTCCAAGTGCGCATTCTGTTATCGCCACTGTTTCAGCTCAATGTGCATTTGTCTGACAGGTCAGTGTTATGATCATATAACATATGGGAGGCCTGGAAGGTCCAGAACATTATCCTATGGAAAATACAGATGATTAGGTGTTCTTTATGTACCACTCTATCTTGCTGCATCAATACCACTTAATCTCAACCACTTAAGGCCCAGATCAGATTTCTTGGTCAACATTTACGTTTGTGAAAGCAAAAATAAGGCAACGGTTAAAAGGTCACAGTGGCTGCGCTTCAAACCTGTACGTTGTGCTATGGAAAAGTAGTTACTGCTAATTGATTTGTTAGATGGGCCAGTACTTAATGCATTTTTAAGTTACCAAACGTTGGGATGAAGACCAGAAAACAGTGTACGGAGCCAGAATTTCTAGCCCCCATCTATCTGCTTCTATCTGCACCCTAGAAATATGTAGTCTGTACCAACCCAACCCAGTTCTTGGAATCTCTTTTGGACTCGTCCTTCCTCAGCCCAGTAAGTTCCTGGGCTGCAGTCTGCATGCAAAAGATATAAGCCATTGCCCCATTTTTGGTATTAGAATTGGTATTTGAATTGAAATGATCAGATATGCTGGCAGAGAGGAGTCCAGCTTGTCCACTTTGGCTTAGTGGGCTGGAACTCTTCCTTGTAGGATAGTTTTCTTTAGCAGCAGTCTAGTCAGTTTCACTATGTAGTTGCATGAGTTTGTGGGAAGTGAAATTTCCTGAACTCTCATTTACAAGGAAGGGCCCAAGGACTCAGGAACCCCTGGTTTCAAGCAAATCCACTGATGGAGAGGCACTTTGGTGGGTCTGCCACTTGAAGGTCTGCATGTATCTGTGAGCAGATACTATATTTTATTACACAGTGTTCCTCACCAGCCAGCTTCTTCACCACAACTGACCTTAATTCCAGGCCTTCTCCTGCCTTATAAAGGTTCTGCCTAACTCCAGGTTAGGATTGTGCATTGAGGCAAAATGATTCATTCCTAAATAGCTTAGGGGAATTATTGGATAGCCATAGAATACAGATTGCAAATGTTAAAAGCAAAAAAGCAACTATTCTTTTTATAAACTGCAACCCCCCCCCTCTCTCTGTGTGTGTGTGTGTGTGTGTGTGTGTGTGTGAGAGAGAGAGAGAGAGAGAGAGAGAGAACTTATTTCCAGGCAAGAAATAATAGTCAAGGTTTTTAAACATGTGAACCATGCTTTTGGGTGCCACCACTGTTTTCATTAACACCACGTAACTGCCCTGCAGGAGCTGTCAGGAAAAAGCAGCTGAGCTTGCCAGCTAAACCAGAGTCTCCCAGATGTCTCTGAAACATTTGGTATTGGGGGAGGGTTTGTGCTGCCTTCTTAAGCTGTAGTCAGTCTCTAGTGGCCAAGCATATGCTTTGCAGGCATGTCCCACATTCAGTCTTTGGCATCTACTATTTTAAAAGGATCTCAGGTAGGAAGCTTGGGAAATGCTAGTGATGGGTGAACTCCCTTTGGCTTGCTTAAATTTTCCACTCGTTTTTTTTTTCTTTTTCTTTTTGCAACCTTTCATTTACGAGGGAGAAGAAAAATCTATGTCTTTTAAAGCTCTTGCAAGAATACCACAAAAAAGTGGCTAAAATATACTCCTTCCTCTATTAATCCACCCACCAACTTGTCAGGCCAGAAAGAAAAAAGAAAGGGAGCTTTTCGTTGTGAAGAGGGATAATTAGGGAGAGGATAGACCTTGCTGGACCTCTCCTTAATTAGAAATGACACTCCTGAGCTGTGTAATTTCCTGCTGGGGAGTGAGCAGGGGATTTCTAGTTCCTCTGCCTCCTGAACTGAATCGGTAGGTAAACTACAGGTCCCATGCTTCCCAGAAACATGTATAGCAGAGGCAGAGCCGAGGACGCTGTGCAGCCCACACTGGGGCCGCATGGCCTGAGGACAGAGCAGCCTAATGGCCGCATTCCTGCCCCACCACCCCTCCCCAGGCTGGCAATATCCTGGACTCCTGGTTTTAGATGGAGGCTACCTCAGGCCAGGTGCTAGGGAGAGGCAGCAGGATGCAGGCATCTTGTCTTGCGTGCTTCTTGAGGCATCTGGTGGGCCACTGTGGGATACAGGAAGCTGGACTAGATGGGCTAGTCCACTTGGCCTGATCCAGTGGGGCTGTTCCTATGACTACATGTCTGAAGAGGAGCATCTGGTTCTGGTGGCTGTCCAAGAGAAATGCTGTGGAGAACCTTGACTGGCCACCAGTGTGTTTACCTCAGTGTACCTCAGAATGCCAAGTGGAAGGGAGTGGCCACAGAATGCAGGCAGCCTGTTGTCTTGTGTGCTCCCTGAGGCATCTGGTGGGCCACTGTGAGATACAGGAAGCTGGATTGGATGGGCCTTGGCCTAATCCAGCTGGACTTTTCTTATGTTCTGCAACCAAAATTGGATCTGGTAGCAGAGGCAGGACTTTGCATGGCACTTTGCAGGACACTGGATGGCAACTCAGGTGGTGGTACCACTGGTTGAGAAATGCTGGCGTAGGCAGTTCCGTATTATATGTATTTATTAAATATAGAATCAAATGTTCAATTGCTGTTTTACTTGACCTCATTGCGTCATGTCACATGACTAGGAACGACATCATGCAGCAGTACACGCGAAGTTTCTGGACACCTCTATAGGGCTGTCTTTCTGAAGCTCTTCTAGGCTTAACCCCTCCCTACTCAATGGCTTGTCATCATTTTGCAGTGTGTGTGTGTGTGGGGGGGGGGAAACGGATCTCTTCCAAGGTCTGTTGCTCCTCATTGAATTTAGAAGCCTCAGAGGTGAATATGAAGTTACAAAAGAGGAGAGAAGAAAGTGTTTTGAAACTGCATTTTTTAAAAGAGATGTATTTTAAACCAATTCTTACAAAACTTTGGAACATTCATCTCTGCTTGTTACCGCCAGACTAGGAATCTCCCCAGTGTAAATAACCTTGTTAAAATGACTTGCAAAATATGCAGCTTTCCTGGATTACCAAGTTACTTTTCTTTCTGTCATGTTTCCAGACCTCAAGAATGACTCAGTCTGAGGAAGATAAAGAAGGTGGCTGGGATGCCTGGGGAGCTTGGAGCGATTGCTCACGGACTTGTGGAGGCGGCGCATCCTATTCTCTACGGAGATGTTTAAATGGCAGGTTGGTTGGTTGTATTACACTTAACAAAGTCACGATTGATACAAAACTGGGAGGGGTTGTATTCAGAGGATAGGCTGAATCTGTATCTGTATTCAGAAGATTTAGCCGAGAGGGTTAATGCCTCCGTTTGCCCGAAGATAACAGCTGAAGATCTCAAGGTCGTGAGCTCTGCCGGAAGTCTCTGCGAGCAGCAGACCTTGGAAACTGCGGCTGATTAAAAGCTGAGTTTCAGCTGCCTCGTGGGAGGAGGAGGTGTGCTGAAATCAGCTGCATCTCTGGTGGCAGCAGGGAAGCCTCATCAGCCAGCAGACGACAGACGGGTGGCTAAAGAAAGAAGGCTAAATCCAGAAAGAAAGATCTGTAGGAGTGTTGTTCTTGGAAGATAGAACATTCTGTAAATTGTAAAAACCTCCGGGTTTGTGGGAAAGTCTGCCTATGTAAACCGCCTTGAGTTCAATCATTAGAGAAATCTAGTGATATTAAGAAAGGCGGTATATAAATAAATGTATTATTATTATTTATTATTATTCTGAATCTGTATCCTGTATTCAGAGGATAGGCTGAATCTCCCAAGACTCCTGGACTATTGGCATTAAAATATGTTTCATTGAAGAATCTCTGGCTAGGCAGCAGCACCTGATAAACTCTCTGAAAGTATGTACGATTATCTTCCTCTGCTCCAAGGGCCAGAATACACCTTAGACCAGTGGTTCTCAAACGTTTTGCACAGGGACCCACTTTTTAAAATGGCACTCACGTCAAGACCTGCTGAAAGTGATGTCATGGGAGGAAATGACATAATTAAGCAGGACGTAATCAAATAACACTCCTGGAATACAAATAGGCATTCTTGGATTGCGCAATTGCACAACCATGAAACATCCCTGAAAGAAAGCAAGATTAAGACAAAATGTTATGTAAAAGCACTGAACTAAAAACAAATTTCTTAAAAACCCTTACTGGGTTCAAACTGGGTTCAAACTCACAAAAGGAATACAGCAAGAGTAAAGTCTGCAACTTCCAAGATGGCTGCTCCCAGCTTTCCGTGACCCACCTGACACCAGGTCGCAACCCACCAAGTGGGTTCTGACCCACAGTGTGAGAAACACTGCCTTAGACTCCAGATTCATCTAATGATAGCACCAAACCCTGTGTAAGATGTCGCTTGGCCTTTGGGTGGAGATAAACCTTAGTATTTCGGAGAGTGAAATTCCACAGAGACATTTTGCAGTGGACAAAGGTCTGTTGGACCGAATCTGACTGCAACCACACTCTGGGAGTGCTTGGTGCTGAGGCCCAAGGCCTTTAATCACTGCAGTTCTGATGGCATCTTCTCTGAGAGTATATTCTATTTTCCTTTCAACTGCATAGCATAGAACTTTCCCTGCTCTCTAGTGTAAATAGCCCACACATAGCAAGCTGATTTACTGGATGTACCCAGGAGATACTGTAAGTGCAATGTTGAGATGAGCCAGGGGGCAGGGAGGAGGAGGAATAACCTGGGATGACCCATCCCTTCCCTTCTCTTCCTGCTAGTCTTCTACCACTCCCTTCCTGACTCTCTGTTTTGCATGTACAAAGGTTCTGTACTCTGTCCTTCAGTGCACCCCTGGAGTATGGGTTGAAGCCTGAGTGTTTTACTCGGGAGTAACTGGCTTGATACAGTTTAAAGGGTTCTAGTGTTTGTCATGTAAATAATTTGTTGAAGCTGACTGCCGATAAACTATACAGCAGTTTGTGCATGATATTTCAGAAATGTGCTAATGCAATGGTTCTCAAAGTGGTGGGTTTCAACCCACCACCCGGGTCAGTACTGGCTTCTGCCCCTTTAAGGGGCAGGGGGAGGAGGAAGGCAGCAATGTGACCCCCAGGATCTTGCTACAACCCTGGGGAAAGGGGCTGTTTTACCCCTGATAGCAGTGGCTGTCAGGACTGGTCAAGGTCTGACCCAGGCCTAGAGTCTCTGTTCCCTCGTGAATGGCTGATGGCATCAGGCCAACAAGCTAAATGGGCCTTCCTTGCCAGGTGTAAGTGCTGATTAGAAGACACCTGTGCTTGGTGGGACGTGCAAGGCTGCACGTCTCCCATGGAGCTAGTATCAGCCTCCTGATTGGGCAGCATGATCAGCTGAACTAGTATTTAAGAGAGGACTGCGGCCCAGGTCCTTTGTGGGTCTTTAACATGAGGAGGGGTGAAACGCTGTCCATTTGACTATCTGTTTATTCTGCTGGACCAACTGCTGTATCCTGTTTTCCTGCCTTGATGTACAACAACCTCTGTTTACCTTTACTTGGACCTTGACTGTGAGCTGTAACAAATACAAGTCTTATCTTCAGCACAACAATGTGTGTCGTGGCTTCTTCGTGTCTGCTAGCACAGCCGTCATCACTGCTGGGAGCTGCTTATGCTGCTTTTGGTTACAGATGCCAGACCCGGGCTTCTTGCGTTGCCAGGCAAAGCCCTCAAGCCTGGGAGTGCTACACTAACCAAATCTCAACAGTGGCATCTGAGGGAGGGGGTGTAGGAAGCCCTGGGGAGCCCCCCCCCAAGCCTGTAAATTAATTTAAAAAGTGATCTTGACCCACTTCTGGTTTAGAGATTGCAAACTGGAAATGTGTCTCAGTTGCATTTCATATGCATTTTGCTGCTTGGGGAGCCCTGCTGGGGGGCGGCTCCCCAGGGCTTATGACACCCCCGGAACACGAGCGCTGCCAGAGGTACAGTAAGTGTAAAAGAAGCCCCTTTGTCCATGGCAGCAACGCGATCCTGAGGAGCTCATTGCTGCTTTTCCCTGTCCCTGTCAAGACTTTCATGGCTCCCAGTTCCCGGGCAGGAGTTTGGGAATGACTGTCTTAATAAGTTGGGAGTTTTTACAGATGTGAGCCTAACAGGAAAAAGCTGCAGCTGCTTCATCGGACCATCATACTAACCGATTCATCTTCCAAACAACATTAAATCTGAGAAGCAGTAATATATATGTATAGGTAGCATTTGGGTGACTAATTTATGGGAAAGGATAATCTTTCAGTGTTTTTTTGCATTTAGTAATTGTATTCAAACCTTTTGCTTTCTTTCCTTTTTCCCCAGGAACTGTGAAGGCAGGAACATTCGGTATAAAACTTGCAGCAATAGTGTGAGTCTGATCTATCATTTTTCTACTCCGATCTACTCTTTCCTCAACCCAAATAGCTGCAATGTTTCAGGGATCAACTTGCTTTTGTAAAAATGAGTGGCAGAGCCTTAGGAGTATCTTTTTGCCAAGCAGGGATGTCCCATTTTGCACGTGCAACTCCTTAGCATTTATACAAGACAAATGCAAACTGTTGTCTTTAAATGTACTTCATTGATGAGTCTCTTCAAGTTTAGGGCCAGCATTTAAACATATTGAGAGTGCAGTCCTAATCTGGAGTTAGGCCAGCAAAGTTTGGCCAGCACAGGAAACACTGTAACGCATGTTTAGACCACTCTCAGAGTCAGAGAGGCCAGCACACAAACTTGCGCCATCCTCCCTGACTCCAAGAGTGGTCCAAACGTGCCTTACCTGGTGCCAGCCAAACTTTGTTGGCCTAACTGTGCCGGCCTAACTCCAGGTTAGGATTGTGCCCTGAGTCCCATTGGTTTGGCAGAAGAGTGCTAAAAACACCCTTAACAGCATAATCCTATGCGAGTTTCAGAAGTCCCATTGTATCCAGTAGAATTTACCCTTTCTTGAGAAAGAGTAAAGTGTAAAGGATTGTAGCCTCAGTCCATCAGTGAGCCTTAGAAGTGCTCAATTTACGTTCCATCCAAAATGAGGAGGGTTGGAGTAACTTCCATGGAAAATCTGCAATCATTGAGGCTTCTTAGTTTAGTGAAAAGGGAGAACGTGATAGGCAGCCCAATCCAGCACAAATTTCCCTGTGCTGCAGCAGCAGCTCCTGAATAGTTTGCATATGGGGGAATTTAGCAGGTGGGAGGTCTCCCCAATGTAAGGGGTAATTTATCCCCTTGCCCTGGAGTAAGCTCCAGAAACTTCAGTGGGGCAACTTGGACCTGCTAAACCTCAATCACTGCCACAAAGTCCGTTTTGCCCCATACCTGTGGATCTGGCCCGTGAAGAGAGATAGGATGCAGTTGCTGATCCTGTCCCATCCTGGGCTAAGCTGTTCACCCCTGCCTCCGTTCTGTATCCTCCCAGCCCTTTCCCCCATCCCTGGACTGCTTCGCACGGATCTCACGGCGTCCAGCACGCACTGCTTCTTGTACTTGCATATGTGAGCTTTCCCATGGCACATGTAAAGAGCATTTACAGCCCTTTTCTGACAGCTAGTGCCAGTGTAGTGCATGCTTCGCTACTGCACATCAAACAATCAACGGTATTTCTATACCACTTTTCAACATGTCCACAAAGTGGTTTACAGACAAATAATAATAATAAAGTTAAATGATTCCCTGTCTCAAAAGGGCTCACAACCTAAGGAAATGCAGAACACCACCAGCAACAGCCTCTAGAAAAGACACTGTGCTGCCCACCCCCTGCTAAATAGAAGAGGAACACAACTTGAAAAAGTACCTCTTGCTCAGTTAGCAGGGACTGGCACATGCCAGCTCAGATTGAGCCCTGAGATTTCTAACATTATTTGCGGCCTTGAGACAAGGGCAACAGGATCTCCTTGTGCTCTTAGGTTCCACCAGGCTAGGTTATGTTCAGGAGCCATATGTATTCAAGCTGAAAACTCAGACACTATAGCCTTCTGTTTCCCTTTGCTCTGTACATATTCCATATTACCCACTTCCGTATTATCTGGTTTAGGTAGCTTTCCACTATTGTGTAAGCAGTTTTAATGAATCTGTGTGCTCATCTACATCTTTCATGCTTATGATGATGCATCTCTGGTGCATTTGTGAAAGACCTGTAAATGATCCCTGTGTGCTTTTTGCAAATGCAGTTCATAAAATGAATTGTCTTCTTGTCCAGTGCTACACTGTCTGGTAGTGGCTCTGTGGAATGTCTCCCACATCTCTCCCCAGGATTTTGTTACTTTAAAAAAAATTGTAATGCACTTTGTTGATTTTCATTGCTGTAGAGAGGTCAGCAGCCAAAATGTGCATAAGAGCCACAGAGTTGGAATTGGAGACGGGGCCAAGAATTAATTCAAAGTCAGAGTCAGGAATGTGTACTGAGTTGAAGCCCGAGAAATAAGATTGCACCATAGCTAGGGTAAGGACTGCTAGCCAAGAGAGCAAGTCTAAGCAAGATAGGGAACAAGACAAAATATCAGGTACAAGAATTATGGCATTAGGGTGGGGTCAGGAAACAAGGAACGTTCCAGAAGGTGAAGTTAAGGGGAGAAGTTGATGCAGGTTCCTTGTTACTGTGGTCTTAATGGCAATTTTTGCATTTTTTTCCCTAATCATTTGCCATTGTCCCAGGGATCTGCAATGAATATCTGCTCTGAGCTGAAACTGTACCAGGGAGTAAAATGAGTAGTACAATGAAGGGTCTGTATGGGTCCTCATTAGCTGCACTGTTGCTTCTCTTAAGTCTGCAATCCTGTACACGCTCCAGTGGCCTCCCAAGCTGCGTTGGATGCAGCACAGGCCTGCCTGACTGCGTTCTCCAGTGCAGTTTAGGATTGGGCTGTCAATGACTTGTTGTGCTGTAAGAATGAAAAGTGTGTCATCTGTGGCAGCTTGCTAGCCACTACTTTTGAGCCCCACCAGTGAGGAAAGCCAGTCTGGAAATGCAAGCTGTTGTTGCTTGCAGAAGTGCAAGCTATTTAACACTTTTTCAGTATACAACCTGTTAATTTTTAAGTGGAGGAAGCCTTACAAAGACACCATACGCCTCCAGTGATCCCAAGAAACCAGAAGTCAATAACACTGCGCTCCTGGAATCTCTCACCAGTGGGGGAAGAGAATGACAGGCATGTAACAGTATACTTTTAAGCTTATAACCTGACCAGGCGTGTTGCAACTGTCTCTGTTGTTTAAGAACAACAGCATTGTTTTTCTCCACCTTTATATCCATAAAGGTATTGTTTTTCATGCAATGTAGCTACTCCTCTGGAAAGAATAAATGAGCACCTAAAATCTGGTAAAAATAAGGGACCCTAAAAAACCGATTATAGGCCAAGGGAACAGAATGGATTTCACCTGTCACCTGAAAGATAACAGAAGGGACCAGATGTGAACATCTTGGGGGTTTGCACACCTTCGGAAAAGACTCATTCTCCAAAAGCTATTTACCTAACCAGGGAAGGCAAGGCTGTGTCTGAGAATCACTTCTGTGTAAGGTCTCTGAGAATCACTTCTGTGTAAGAGACAATGTAGAGTAGTACTTTAGATTCCCATCTTCCAAACTATTCAGATCTTTATATTCAGGGTGCAATCCTAACCTGGAGTTAGGCCGGCACAGTTAGGCCAGCAAAGTTTGGCCAGCACAAGGGCCACTGTAAACTATGTTTGGACCACTCTGACTAAGAGAGGCCAGCACCAGCAGTGTTATGCAGCTGGAACACTGAGCGGGACATCCGGGTGATTGATAGCCCGCCCGTTGCGTTCTGCAGCGTTATGCCATTTGCGTACTGTGCACAAGCAGCGTAATTGGTTACGCGAATGGCGTAACGCTGGGGAACGCAACGGGTGGGCTGTCGATCACCCGGATGTCCCGCCCAGTGTTCCAGCTGCATAACACCGCTGGCCAGCACACAAACGTACACCACCCTCCCTGACTCCAAGAGTGGTCCAAACACACTTTATGGTGTCCCTTGTGCTAACCAAACTTTGCTGGCCTAACTGTGCTGGCCTAACTTCAGGTTAGGATTGCACTCTCAGTGTTTATAGTCCAAAAAGAAATACTCTGAGCTGGGTTCAGAAGCAAGTTGGGAGCCTGTGAATACAAGACTGGCCCATCTGTGATGCTGACTGAACTGGTTGCCTTAGGCAGCAGATTGGCAGAAGGTATTCACTTCTGGCTGCCCATTTACTTCCACTGCTTCTCTGCCTCTTGTAACTCCATGGGTTAGAAAAAGAAGAGAGGACAGAGTGGGTGTGGAGAAAAGGAGCGTGGTAGGCTAGAGCATCCCAGAAGGGGGACATCACCAGGGGAGGGCAGTATTTGGCAAGACGGTCTTTGGCTGGCCTTGAGTGGATAAGAATGTTTTTAACCCTGATGTGATGTGTTTTTGGAAGTCAATACTAGTTAACTGCTAATTCTTCTAGATTCTGAGATATCACCAGATAGTGACTACACTGTTTTGAAAGCAGTGGTTCCAAAACTGTGCAAGCCAATTTCAGGTGGGTCACGGAGCACCTAGGGCAGCCATATTGAAAATATGGGAAGATGGGATGCTAGAAAGGGGGAGGGCTGTGTGGCTGTTTTGCTTGCGTCAAGGTTGCAAATAGGCTTTTTTTTCTCTTTCTGATTCACTTTGCTATTGGAAAATGGCTGAGAAATAACCCAATTTATTGCTGCATCCTCAGGAAAGCGGCAGGCTCTGATGTCACAGTGACTGCACTCCCAGCCATGATATCACTTTCAGTGGATCCCAGGCAGATCGTCATTCTAAAAAGTGGGTCCCAGTGCTAAAAAGGTTGCGAACCACTGCTTTTAAAAAAAAATCCTTATCATCTTAAGGGCTACAGCCTTGATTTCTTTTTTTAAGCTAGTGTCTTAAGAAGTTGAATTCTGCCGCTAGCCCAATATTCAGTGGCTTTTCTGCACTTCCATGGAAACATGGCATATAGCAACCCTGCTTATAAACATCATATGCTTCCTGGATTCAGTGGTTGTGTTGTGAGTGTTCTAAAATAGGAGCGTTACGCCCTTCAGAAGGGAAGTTCCGCTTAGGGGATGTCTTGAATCATTTTAATCTCCTCTAAAGGCAGCCAACTCCTCGCCCACTTTTATAAAGTGGTGTGGTGCCAACTGGCTCCTTCTGCAAAAGTCTTGTAAAAAAAAAAAAAAAAAGGACCTTGAATTGCTACAATCTTCCCCCACCCTGCCTTGGATGGGTTTTATAACACTGGAGCCACATAATGGAGCAAACTGCTGGCACAAGCCAGTGGAATAAACCTTTTGGTGAGTCGAGTCCAATGCATGCAATGCTCAGATATCGGATACGATGCCTAATTGCTCCCCCTTTCACAAATAAGACCCACCCGTCGTGTACCACTTCATTCTGCATCACTGTCTATGAATTTAAGTTCAGATTTAATCTGTGCTGTGCTCTTAGGCAGTGTGCAGCCTATTGTGTACATTCCCCAAAGCAACTGTTAATAAATTACAAAACCTGGTAATATAATAATAAGCGGGACAATCTTTTAGCAACAAATGAAAGTCAACAAAACAAAGCAATTTTTGCTGCAATTAAGCACACATAAAGCACACAAAGCAGCATAAATTAACAGTCCTAAAAGCCAGCTCTTAACTTTGGTGTCTAAAAGGTATCGGGTGCAAGGGGGTGGCAACAGGATGCAGGTATCTTGTTGTCTCGTGTGCTCCCTGAGGCCACTGTGGAGACAGCGGTGTGGCCACGGTGAAATACAGCTGGTCTAGATAGGCCTTTGGCCTGATCCAGCGGTGCTGTTCTTATGGTGGGATTGGCACAAGTCTCCAGTAGAAAGGAGTTCCACAGAAAAGAGTGATCTAACTCTGAAGGGAAACATACTCCAGTAGCTTTTCAGATGATGAACAGAATGTGTGCGACTCAAGTCCCATCCCTGGTAGAGTCAGTTTCAAAAGCACCTTTCATGGTCTATTAGGACAGAATCCTGCAGATAGTTACACACATCCAAGAACAGCATCAAATTTTTGCAAGGGAAAAAACAGGCTTTTCAATATGTTTACGTGCTGCAGGTAGGATGCAGCTACGTTATGAAGAGCACAAAGTCTATACTGAAGCCAATGAAGCCATTCTGTGTTCAGGATTGCTTTTTATGTTTGAGATAATTCACCATAAAAATAGGAATGTCTTATTTTTATCTGCATAATTAAAGAGGGCAGCACTATAAACCAAAACCAGCAACAAAATCAACGGAATGTAGGAGACAGATGTATTAGGAAGATCAAATAATTGTCTTACTACATTTCTTGGATGCATTTTCACCTGGAGTCAGAAAATATTGTCATATTCATTAATGGTGCTTTACAAAACTAGCTCCAAAAGTAACAACAACCTCCCAGAAGAATGATTTACCCTAGAGCACACAATGGAGTAAATCAGCCAGCCACACCCTTGAAGAAGACGTGATGTTTCCATGTGCTTACCTACAAGTTAGCTGAAACTAAAAGGAGGATTTAGCAATTACTAAGGATTGTACCCGTGACACCTGGCATACCCCTTTTCAGCAGACCCAGTTGCCAAACTGTAGAAAAATAGAAGCAATGAATGAGACTGTTCTGTATACATATTTTTGAAAGAAAACCAGACTACATATTTAAGGCTTTAGGTATTTAAGGAATGTTTTGTTCTTTGTAGTCTTCACCCCCACCACATGGAAATGTGGACTCTTGTCTGCCATGGTTCAGATTCTGATTTCCAGATTAGGACCTGGAATTTGAAGATGGATACAGATTCTGTTCCTTATTTGGAATAGATTATTTGCACGGTATGCCAATTCCACACAGGACTAGCTGTGCTAAAAATCATGTTACAATAGCCCAGTTCAGACATAACATTCCCAGTAGTTTGTTGGTGGTTATAGGTGGTGGTTTGTTGGATCAGAAACAATCATGTGTGCTCCCCTTTCCTATTCCTCCTCTCCTGGCATACCTAGATTCATAGAAGACTTCCTGTTTTGTTAAACCACAATTTGCTGTGACATCCAAGCTACAAAACTGTGGTCTAAACACTCCCAACAAACCATAATTACAAGCATTATGTCTTGCTCTGATCATCTTATTCTTTTCACTTTAACATTGCCTGCTAATACAGTATGATCATTATAGTTGTCTGCTATTGGCTAGTAGTATATTGCTATTATTGCTAGCTAGCTATTGCTAGCTATTGACTATAGTAGTAGTATAGCTATTCCTTACGTGCATCATAGCTGATTCTGGCTCTTTGATGACTATATGGACTGTGCAAAATGTTGATGTATTTGTCCCATTCACACTTACGCTATATATAGTACTTTAAAATCATGACATGTATGAAGATGCCCTAGAATTAATCTATGTTAGACGATCTGAAAATCTACTCTTGTGCAGCCCAATCTTAAGCTGGCTTCTGCCAGTGGGACAGCCAGATATGTGGTTGCAAGCTTGCCATAAAGTATACTGTGACTGCACCAAGGCCAGTGCCTCTAGCAGAGAGGCCTGCATTGGCAGGCCTCTACCGGCACTGGAGCAACACCTGCTAATATGTTGTTGTTGTTCAGTCGCTAAGTCGTATCCGACGCTTCACGCCACCGTGGACCACAGCACATCTTCCACTAGCTTCTGGAGTTCGCCCAACTTCTTGTTCATTGCTTCGGTAACAGTATCTAACCATCTCATCCTCTGTGAATTTCATGTTCATCGCTTCAGTGACACTATAACCATCTCATCCTCTGCCACCCCCTTCTCCTTTTGCCTTCAGTCTTCCCAGCATGAGGGTCTTTTCGAAAGAGTCCTCTCTTCTCATGAGGTGGCCAAGGTATCTGAGCCTGCTAATATGGGTAAGGCCAATGCTAGGCTGGACAGGGGTGGAAAGGAGGCTGGTTCAGGTCCAGGAGGCAGGGAGGGTAACAGAGGCCTCCACCACATACTAACCTCCTCTTGGGCCTGAAAGCCTGACACAAGGAGTCAGTAAGGGCAATGCAGCTCCGGGGTAAGGGAACAAACCTTGCCTTGCCTTGAGGAGGGCTCCATGACTGTCCCCCAACTGCAGTATGCAACACATGCCCCTTTAGCTGCTTTGTCACTAGGACTGTGCCCTGTGTTGCTCTTTTTATCTAGCGGTATTGAATGTGTGATTTGATTTTTTTTTTTGCAGATATTATTTTATAACTTTACTGCAATTTGGTTATCACTAATAAAATGGCACATTGCATATCACAGATAGAATGGCAGGACTGAAAAAAAAAACACCAAACATCTTCCAAATAAATATTAGCTGCAGAATTGGTTGGCTACAAATGTGGGTTTGCTCCACATCGAGTTATTCTGCTAAACTCTGAGCAGAGAATACAAATGACTGCAGACAAAACCCAGCTTAATATGCATGTCATTTTAATGAAAAGAACAAGAGTTGTTTTACTATGCAATCAATTTCATCTGGATTTATAAGAGGTATAATAATAAAGTTCAGTAGAGTCAGGTAGAATAAGTAGGTCCCAGAATCATATTAATGAGATTTCACTCATAAAATGAATTTGTGATTACCAACTCAAGCATTTGCTTTGAATTATTAATCAATGCTGTTCACCTGCTCACTTTTAAAACAGAAATATATGTATGCCTTAAGATGTTTTTATGGATATCTCAGCAAAATGAACTACACAAGCTATTATGTACTGCCCAATAAGATTTTTCAATCTTTCTTAAGCCCTATATTTTATATTTCCATTTCTCTGTATAATGTTACATTCTAATGCTATGATGTGCAGAATATGGAAGTGTTTAAGATAATTCTTTAGGGTCCTATTCATAAGAAAAAAAATTATTTAGGCCATTTCCGCATAAATTTTATGTCCTTCTATGCCAAGAAGTCAGTTGTGCTCTTGCCAGTGGGAGTTCCCTTCATTTAGAAAAAAAATTAAAGAAAAATCTTCGTATTAATCCACGTTTCTTCCATGAATTTATACCTTTATTTATACTCTTTGTTCTTGTGCCTGTTCAGATCCAAATGCTCAAGCTAGTAATGTTGTGCTAATTGTTCATCAGTGCTAGTTTTGATGTGTCACAATGGAGTAACCAACAAACCTGCAATTCACCTTTAACCTCAACTTGCTGTACTGATTTTTAATTTTTAATTTTTAATTATGTATTCCTTCCTTTTATTTTTTAAAAGTTGTCTTTAGAACTGTTTTTAAAAAAAGATTTTTTTTTTTTGCAAACAAAATAGCCATTTTTACCTTCTTTTTGATTTATCCGCACAAATTAAACTTACTGGTGTTGAGATACAGTAAGTATATTTATTTATTTATTTACTTATTTACAAATTTATTTATTTACAAATTTATACCCTGCTTTATCTCCATAGTTGGCATTCAAAGCGGCTCATTAAAAGTACAGTCCACCTGTGTTATCTGCGCGTTTGGCCTCTGTGGATGTCATTATCCGCAGGTGCTGATCAGCCCCCATCCTCTGAACCCAACCTGAGCTGTGCCCTGGTCCAGAGGGCTTTCCGAGGCCTGCAGAGCCTCTGTGGGGTTTGGGGTTTGGAAAAGAACCCCAATCCTCACCAGTCCCATGGCTATAGGACATGATGAGTTCTGCAACTTCCATACTTCAGAAGTAGGCTACCTCAGAATGCCTGATGCAAGGGAGTGGCAACAAGATGCAGGTATCTTTTTGTCTTGTGTGCTCCGTGAGGCATCTGGTGGGCAACTGTGACATACAGGAAGCTGAACTAGATGGGCCTTGGGCTTCATCCAACAGGACTCTTATGGTCTTATAGCAATCCACAGTCTGAAATGACCAGTAAGTCTCATGTCTAGGTTAGCCCTGCATGTATCTAAACGATTTTCACATTCTTCCCTTGTCCACCTCTGCCTCAATTTCCCTTCTCTTCCTATTTTTTTCTCTCTTTTCCCTTAATTCTAAATTACAGTGAAAATGTAATTTATGAACATGGGTGCTTCTGTTAATATAAATGAACATGGATACTTGTAAATGCCTTCAGTAAACTTGCATAAAATTTCATAACAGACAGAGCACTTTACTGGGAGAAGAGAGAGATTTTTTTAAAATGCATTTTTGTCTTCCAGGATTGCCCTTCGGAGGCTGGTGATTTTCGAGCCCAGCAGTGTTCAGCCTACAATGACGTCAAGTATCAAGGGCATTTTTATGAATGGGTCCCTGTCTATGATGATTCCAGCTCTCCATGTGCCCTGAAGTGCCAAGCGTTGGGAAAACCCTTGGTGGTGGAGCTCGCCCCCAAAGTTCTGGATGGGACTCGTTGCAACGCCAAATCTCTGGATATGTGCATCAGTGGAATATGTCAGGTATAGCAATTGCCCTCCTGCTTTGTAAGTGTTCAGATTATATCTCCAGTAGTTTTCTGTTGCTTCTGTGGAAGTGGGTGTTAGGAATGTGCTTCAGTACTGAGTATCAGAATCTGTTTGCTGTGAATCTCGATAGTTCTCATGACTGGTTCACATTTCCTGAAGAATGTGGCAAGAGAGTGTGGAATGAAAGGTCCAAGGTTCAAGGTGGAGGGGGAACAATCCTGGATCTATGAGCCGGCTCAGATTTCAAGAGGCATATTTTATGGATGGTCTTTCTACCCTATTGAGAGGGTTGTGGGGCTTTTTGGGTCAATAAATGTGAATTGGTGGTTACACACAGTCTTGCTTGCCTTCTCTCAGGATTGCTTCCTCTTACAGGGATATTGCATTTCCTTGGTCACTTGGAGACAGCCTAGTTAACCTGTTAGGAGAAACTGTATGCTCAAAATGCACAGCCTTCTTTAGGTACAAAATGCAACACCATACCCTCTGTGATTGACAGGTTGTATATGGCCTCTGGAGTAGCCAGATCTTAACGCATGCTAGGAATTTGGACAGTCCCTTGTCTAATCAACTGAGCAGTATCTCCTCCAAATTCCAGCTTCCAGCCACTGTCTCAAGTCCCAAAAGCAGATGAAAGCAGGAAGCTGGGGTTGGAGAGTACCTGCTTCAGGTATGCATCCAATATTGCTGTTCACTGCCCTCCTCTGGGCCTCAAGGAACACAGAAACAAGAAACTTGCATCTCACTGCCACTCCCCTGCATCTGGTATTTGGAGGTAGTCTATTTACCCTAACTCCTTCCCCAAAGAAGACACCAGACTATGGTGTATGTTTGGACCACTCTCAGAGTCAGTGAGGCCAGCACACAGATGTGCGCCATCCACCCTGACTCCAAGAGTGGTCCAAAAGCGCTTTACGGTGTCCCTTGTGCCGGCCAAACGTTGCTGGCCTAACTGTGCCAGCCTAACTCCAGGTTAGGATTGTGGTCTCAGTTACTACAGCCTAGACATCACTCTTTCGCTGCAAAGTTAAACAACAGTCTCATACATGCCTGGGAGTGGATGTCACTGGTCTTAATGGGACTTACTTATAAATAGACAAGCATAGGTTAGTGCTGTTTCTTTACCAGGTTACAGAGGAGGCAGATTGCTGGTAGTCATAGAGTCATCGAGTTGGTAGGGACCTACAAAGTCATCTAGTCCAACCCCTTGGCTGTAGCAGGAATTCCTCGGAGAGCATTTCCAGCAGGGGCCCAGTCCCTTGACAGGCAGGCACCCCAGTCTGAGCTCCTCCCTTGCTCCTGTTCTCTCCACATATCCACATTTCCTGAACTCTTTCCAGCAGGTTTTGTAGTTCAAAATGCATGGAGGGGCTGCACTTTCTCTGTACTGCTCTGGAGGGAACATCACAGGATCGAGAAGATCCAGGTCTGACAAGTTGCAGCTCAGCTCCAAGTACTTTTAATACCAGTTGTTGTTACACAATGTTCCTTTGGAGCAAACCACATCTCTCGTGCATGGTGAAATTAGCAGTTCCAGGAAACAAGTGCTTTAAGATTGGGGGGGGGGGAAGGGAGATCCAGAGATATTCCAGGAAATTGTTGTCTAGGAAATTGTAGCAGGGAATGAGGTGATGGAGATACACTGTCCAAAGCAAAATGCTAGGCTTGTGGTCTGAGTTGGCATGGCAATTCTTACATTCCTATTAGTACCTTTTGTTTTGTCAACCAGAGTGGCTGTATTTTAACCTGGCCACGCTGGTTCCTTGTCCCTCCGCCCCATTTATTAGATACGCTCTTGCACTCCTATATAACCTTCTCTTTTCATAGTTAACTGAATGGTTTTCTGATTTTAATGCACAAAACTCCATCTCTTACACCATTTAACAATTGGGCCATGGCTCAGTGGTAGTGTACAAGCTTTGCATGCTGAAGATCACAAGTTCTGATTCCTGATTTTGCCATTTAGAGGATTAAATAACAGGGCTGGGAAAGATCAAATAACGTGGTGACGTCATGAGCTCAATCAGGTGTCGCCACAGCCAATGAACTTGAAACAGTAGTGAACAAAAATGAGGCAGCAGGAAGGCAAAAACACAGAAGAAGGGAAACGGAATGTCCTGGAATGACCAACAAAAATATGTGAAGAATCTGATAATTTTGGAAAAGTGGAAGCACTGTTGTATTCAGATTTAGGGCTGTATGTGAAGACAAGAAATAAATTCAGGTAAACCAGATCCTTGGATTATGGCGGATATAAAGACTTGGATTTGCTTACGCAATGCAAGCAATGAATCAGTACTGAAATACAACATGTTACGCTGGCCGTGTTTATAGTTGCAAAAAGGGTGGGTGGGTGAGAAGTCGCAGTTTTGAGTTTGCCAACCTTGGTGGTTCCTCCCCTCCCCCCCGGTAACCAAAGGGAGCTTTCCCCCTCCCTCTTGGTTTTTATACAGAGATACATTTTGCATAGAGTGTGTATGGTTTTGCAATTAGTCTGCTCACCGCAAAGCAGCAACTACTCTGTTAAATATTTGAATGTGTGCAGCTCAAAAACACTTGACACGGTTGATGAGCAGAGTAGGTGTATACTTGTGGGGGGGGGGGAGTGAGACATTTGGCAAAAAAATCTAGTGCTGGGATTACGACAACGTTGCTATATATGTATGTGTTGGGTTTTATGTTATTTTAATGTATTCTTCACTCCAACCTACCAATCATTCCAGCACGTAGTCGTTCAGGCACCTATGTTCAAAGCCAACAGGTCACACCTAAAAAGAGAAAAAAAAACCCTCCAGTTTCCCTTCTGTCATTTGTAAAATAGGGAA
>JAJKFI010038644.1:7045-17522 GCA_029204185.1 Lerista edwardsae | reverse complement strand
GGATGGATGGATGGATGGATGGATGGATGGATGGATGGATGGATGGAAGGAAGTCTCAAATACAGTTTCTGGTCCCATATCCCAAGGCAAATTCAATAATACTAATGAGGGCTATTGCACATTGCCCCTACCAATTGATGAATTGGCTGATCACAGTATTAGCTTAACACTGTTGCCAGCTGTGTGAAACTACTCTGAGTTGGAGGGGGGAGCTCGGTTCCTCCCAGTTGGAGAACTTAACTGATTATCTTCCTGAGGTTTCCATTTGCCTTCTTTAAATTACAGCCCTGATTGCGGACTCCAGATCAAACTTCATCAGGCTTTGAATCTGCCAGTTTATTTAATCACTTGCCATAATTTACCTTGACACTCTCAATTAGGGGTGTCCATCACTTCATGCGAATGACGATGAGCCCAAAGAATTTGTTACTTGATCCCCTGTTTTCCCTGCTTGGAGGGTCGTGGTGGCAACAGGGGAACAGGAGGAGGAGGAGGAGGAAGAGGAAGAGAATATCTATGCATCTTTGAAGCCACAGAGAAGAATGTTTTGCAAGATGATTGCATTGCACCAAATACAAATTCTTCCAGTGGCATTCAAATCAGTCTGTGAGATTGGAAGTGAAATTAAAGGAGTTGAAATATTTGATCCTGGAAATGTGTGTGTTTTGAGAAACTTGTTTCAGGTGTGGAAAGGGGCAGTATTAATACCCTTGCAAGCATGGAACTCTTTCTTCCCCAGCATTCATTCATTCATTTTATTTGAACAGATCAGCCCACTTTGGCATGACAGACTGACACTGTTTATGGCAATTTCCTATGATCTCCATATTGCTTGTGTTTGCAATTGGGCCATAAAAGAGCATAAGTTTAGTTACCCAGTAAACAGGCACAAACACCATTTCAAAAGATTGGCATTTGTTGCCCCTCTGCTAGTGAAAACACACCAAACGTTATATATAACCTCTGTCACAACTACGTGGGTGTGAAGAATGCTGCTAATTAGCCATGTTCTCAGTTTATTAAAATCATAAATATTCCACTTCAGGCCTGGTGGCGGGAGAATTGGGGAGGTCAGAGGGAGTTGTGCATAGAATTCCCAAGCTGATTAAACTTTTTACATTACACAGGGTGATGTTTTATTACTACTGCTTGACTTGAAGGCGTGTGACAGTCCGAATATTTTTCTTCTCCAGTCACCAGCTGATGTTGTTCAGACTGGAGACAAATTGAATGGTGACAAAAAGGGGGAAACCCCTTGGCCAACTAATCTGCATCCCTTAAGTTAAAGGTAAAAGAACTAGAATCAATTCAGGTGATAACTTGGGTGTGATGGAGCCACTTTTTTAGAATAGCACTTATGTTGGGACCCACTGGAAGTAATGACATTCACCTGGAAGTGAAGTCATGGCTGGAAGTGACATCATCGAGCAGGAAGTGCCGTCATTGTGATGTCATCAAATGGCACTCCTGGAATGCAAACTGGCATTCTTGGACTATAGCAATTGTACAACCAGGAACCATCCTTGTCAGAAAGCAAGATTAGATCAAAATATTATGTTAATGCACTTGAAAATTCCAACTGATAACACTCACAAAAGGAATATAGCAAGAGTAAGGTCTGCAGCTTCCAAGATGGCTGTACTGCTCCCAGCTTTCCGCGACCCACCTGACATCAGGATGCGACCTACCAAGTGGGTCCCGACCCACAGTTTGAGAAGCATTGTGTTAAGAGACATGAGCATTCTGCATGGTGATTGAGCGTGTTTGAAGCATGGAATGTGCATCATTGTGTATATATTATCACAATACGTCTTGCAACAGGCTACAGCTTTTATTACCATGTTGCAGAAGGGAAGACAAGACTGGGACTGAGGCTGAGAATGAACGTCTAGAGAGTGTCAGGCCTAGGGATACTTGACCCAGCAGGGACTTCTTGGCTCATAGCTCCAGCTCTTTGCCAGTCTGCCTCACCAGCCCTCAGTCACACCCGTTAATGAGCCCCAAAGCCCCATCTCTTGGCAGGACCCACAGGCCTGGGGCCAGGAGAACTTGCTGCCTGCCACCCTTCATGGAAACGTCGACTCCCTCCCTCCAGGGAGAAGGGGAGGCTGGATCAATGTACGGTCTGTTGTGCACAGACTGCGGAGGGAGGACAGACCCGCGCAATCTGGTACTCATTGCCTGGTAATAGCTTAATTATCTCAAGGGGAGGGGGAAATGCAGGCTGAACCATGAAATTGTCACTGCTCGAAGGAGCCATTTATCACCGGGACGTTTCTGAGCACAAGGCGACAGGCCCAGTGTGGGAGAGGTGGAGCCAGGTATTTTGTGCTGATTCCACAGCCCGCAGAATGCAGTCTGGAGGGTCTGCCGACATCAAGCCTTTCAAGCAGCCGGTGAACCCTGGAGGAGAAGGGCACAGGGGAGTGTTGCGCAGGGGGGGGGTGCAGCATGCCAACATTGGCTGAAGAGGACGGCCTGGAACTCTGAAGGATGCTAGAGGAACTTTGCCCGAATGGACTGGTGGAGACCTCTCCGCGTCCTCATCAACAAACTGTTAGTTGAAGCCATGAAGTTCACATTGCACCAACTCGAGCCACAGGGCTGCTGCACTGAATTAACGTTTCTGGGAAGGGGAGAGAAGAAAACTATTTAGGGACCTCAAGGAAATGGGTGTGTAAGGGAAAAGAGCTAAAAGGGTGTTCTTCCCAGTGAGCTTTGGTTTAAATAATTGCAAGCAGGAGCTTCCCGACTGGCTTGCAATTGAAACTCGTACTAAAGGGCAGCAATGACAAATATTTTGAGGTGCATGGGAGGGACCCCAGTCTCTGCTCGGCTGGAAATTGGTGATGAAGTCCGGGTCTCTGGCTCAGCCTGGATTCGAACCCGAGTCCATGCCCAATTCTTTAGACAGCTTCCATATCAGACAGCTGTTTTACTTGTTACATTTTTAGGTACCCATTGATACTGTGTTAAAGGTGCAGAGAGGAAGCTGTGTGAGCCAGCGACAGCAGGACCACAACAGGTGCAGACAATTGTGGGATCAGTGGGCCAGTGGGCCTGATTCAGAGCGCAATCCTAAACTGCCACAGAGCAGAGAATAAAACTTATAGTCTGTACCTGCACAGTATGTGGGAATGAGCACGAGACCTTCTAGCGTTCACATTACAGAGAACAAGTCTCAGACTTGTTTGTCTAGATTTTGGAATAGTCCCGATTTCAGATGTCCGGATAAGGCGTCATCTACCTGTATTGCAACAGAAGCTATCGTGGACCACTGTCCTCCTCTTCAGATGCCTGATGCATCTGTCACGCAAAGGTATTACACGATGCCTTGTTGCTGCTGCTGCTGCTGCTGCTGCTGTTTTTAAATGCAAAGCCTGAACAACAAATGGGGACAGACGTGTGTTTGCAATGAAGTCTGCCATCTGCCCCTGCTTGTCCTACAAATCAAGGCCTGGCTGTCGCTCCCGCTTGGGGGTGCTTTCAAAGGTTGGCGGGAATTTGCGCTGCATCAGGGGCGAGAACCCCCTGGGGGGAGGCGTCCCCATGAAAAGGCTCCTTGCCGGTTTTAACCCGTTTCTTTACAGCCTCCTGGCCCAAGGAGCGAGTGGGATCCACTGCCTCCTTCATTTCCGCGCCAAGCCTGTTCAGAGTGATTGTTTTGGCCCGACGTGATGGAGGAACAGGCGACACCACCGCCGAGCTCGCGCCAGGCCAGCCCCGCTTAAAAGCAGTCCGTGGAAGGGAACAGCCAAGTCGGACAGGCAGTCTGCTGGCAAGGAACTCTGGGAGGAAAACAAACACTTCTCCGAGGGCTATTTTAACCTACTGAATGAGCTCGAAAACAAGGACTAGGATGGGCTTGTGCTAACAAGGCGGGAGGCACCGGGGCCCAGGGGGTCTCTCGAAGAGGCACCCTTTCCAAGCAGATACCTCATCCTTTCCCAGTCCAAGGGCAGTATTCTCATCCTGTACCTTTCAAACAGCAAAAGAAGGAGTTGGTGGAGCAAAGTAGAAAAGAGCTTTGAATTGGAGCTTCCTGGCTTTGAAACTCTGCCACGAATTCACCCGGTGACCCTAGGCTGGTCGCTCCTTCACTACTCCAGATGCAATAGGGCAGTGCTTCCTAAACAGTGGGTCAGGACCAGTGGTGTCATTCAAATGATTTAGGAATAGGAACTCACTTTTGATTGGCACTTGTTGGGAACCCGGAACTAGCCACGGAGCCCGTTAGGATCCGGAACGCCCGTTCTGGTCCGTTCCCCCTGAATGACATCACTGGTCAGGACCCATCAGGTGGGTTGTAAAGCATCTAAGGCAGCCATACTGAAAATGTGTCATGTCTTCCAGGAAACAGGATTTGAACCCAGAGCTCACAGCTGTTAAATGCAGCTAACTGGGCAGTCATTAAAAAAAAACCCCAGAGGTCCTTGCAGCAAGCTTGTACCGAAGGAGCATCTCACGACTCTGATTTCCATCTTGCTTGCTCGCTGGCTGTTTGACTAAAAACCCATTTGCTTCCGATTTGCAGGCTCTGGCTCCAGGGACGTACACCTCAGTTTACGGAAGAGTAAACAGCCCAGGCGACCACAAACCTTCTAAACAAACATGCTTGGAGTGGGGGCCTGCCAGCAAACTCCCTGTTGACAACAGAAAGAGCCGGCAAGAAGGCAGGGCTACTGCGGAATTACCGTTGGCCGTACAGTGACCAAAGATGCAATCTTATACACACATTTGCCTAGGAATAAGTCCCATTCTGCTCAGTGAGACTTACTTCTGAGTAAACATGCATAGGATTGTGCTGTGAGTCTACCACTACGGAATCCCCCCCCCCGGCAACACTGCTGTGAGTAGCTCCAAAAGAGGAGATCAGAATAGGGAAGAAAGAAATAGGGGTCCGCTGACGGCAATGGGCCAATCCTGACCTGTGCTTGCCTTGGGCAGCTCCAATTCTGATTTGGTTGTCTGGAACTCAAATCCTGCCTCTTTTCAACCATGCCACCTCGACTTCCCCTCGGTCCCAAAACTCATGGCTACATTCCATCATCCCTGAAGGTGAACAAAATAAATGTCCCGTAAAAGAAGCGGTGTGTGTGTGTGTGTGTGTGTGTGCGCGCACGCGCGCAGAGGCGTTTCTACAGGGATGGCAAAGCTCTAAGTTTTGCAAGAAGCCTTACCCTGTCATGTAAATCCCTCCTCTCCCTTGCTGCTGTAGCCAGTAAGCAATGCCAAGATGTTGCTGTTCCCTGTGAGGATTGGCTAAAACGGTGCAGGAGAGGAGTGCTTTCCACTGCAAGGTAAGGCTTCTTGCAAAACTTAGAGCTTTGCCATCCCTGTAGAAACGTCACTCTCTCTCTCTCTCTCTCTCTCTCTCTCTCTCTCTCTCTCTCTCTCTGTGTGTGTGTGTGTGTGTGTGTTTGTGTGTGTGTTTGTGTGTGTGTGTGTGTGTGTGTGTGTGTGTGTGTTTTCAGGATTGCTGATGATTTCCACAAATTCCTTTTTCACACTGTGGCCGCTCACACTTTGAAAAGAGGCTGCCAACCAGCCCTCCAAGCGCCAAAGGCGAAAAAATTTAATAAAGTCCCTTCGATTTCAGGAAATGAAGCTTTTGCCTCTTTGAGTTCCTTTGGAGAAGAAATGTTCCATTGTGGCAAGCACAAAGCAGCCCTGCGAGAAGGGAGCTCCGTCCCGCGGCACCTCGAGATGTTACTGCAGCATCTGCGGAATAACCACTGGCTGTGGATGTGGAGAACCTGCGGTGAGACCCCCAGCCAGCGTTGTCATGCAGCCGGAACACTGGGCGGGAGGAACGGGTGAGCGGCAGCCCGCCCGTTGCATTCCGGTCCGTTTCGCCGTCTTCCCCGCCCCTGCGGAAGGAACGGGTGAGTGGCAGCCCGCCCGTTGTGTACTGCTCCATTTCGCCATCTTCCCCACCCCCGGGGGGGCAAGGAAGACAGCAAAACGGAGCGGTACAGAACGGGCAGGCTGCCGCTCAACCGTTCCTCCCGCCCAGCATTCCGGCTGCATGACGCCGCTGCCCCCAGCTTTTTCTGACCTTTCTGATTCGGGCTTTTCTTTGAATTTTCAACAGAGCTGACAACTCCCCTGTCAGTCAGTAGCTTGGGGGCCCCGGCCTCCTTCTTGATGCCGCATTCACATAACCGAGAGACGGTTTTGTCGAGGTGCCACGTTCCTTATTGCAACCAATTGTTTAATAATAAGCACATGAGTCACAAGAGCAGCCCTCGGGGGCAGGGCAGGGCAGGTCCTTCCTTGAAGTTCAGATTCCATCTCACGAACCCAAAATCGGGGGCCTGTCACCTGACTAAACAAACCGTAACTGTTTGAGTTTTAACTAATTCGTTAATTCGTCCAATTTGCATACATGTCCGTGCAAATATAAACAACCCGGGGGCAAGCTGGACCAACAGTCCGATCTGCTCAAAAGCATTTCATTTTCTAACCGTAAGAAGAAACAGCTGCATGGCTCATGTTCCCAAATGCATTTTAACAATATCTTGATCACAGGACAAAGTCTTACATTTCCACGCAGGACGTGCTAGAGGTTAACGTGGAGATCTTTCTTTCCCCTCTCCAGCTTCTTTCCTTCCTCAAATGAATGTGTTATTTTTAATGTTCAAATGCTTTGCGAGTCTTCAAACCGTACTCGTTTTGTTTTGTTTCTTGTGGTTTTAGAATATTAAATTGGATTAAAAAAGAATGCTATTGGGTAATTTTTTGCTCTTTTGATTTTATTGTTTTTACAGGGAAAAATACTCTCCCCTTTGATAACATTTTTTTAATGCACTGGGAATATGAATGCAGTTGAGTTTTTTTTTTCTTGTTTGCAGTTGCCTTCTGTAACCCCTTCTTCTGCATTCTTTTCTGTGTTGAATTATAGATTTTAAGAAGTATATACTTCTATACAGAGCCATAACAGACTGCACCAGTGTCTGAATAGTGACATCATGGCATCATCTGCCATCTGTGATGTCACTTCCAGGTTCTCCTCGAGAAAGGGGTGCTCTTTGCATGCCCTGGGAGCGTCCAAAGGAATGGAGTGCTTGAAGCTGCCAACACCTCCACCATAACTAGGGTGGAGTCTGGGGGCAGTCATGTGTCCCCAGTTGGTGGAGGGCTGGGGGTAGGTGCCCCTCAGGCCCCACACTAGTTACACCTCTGCTCCTATAATCTGTAAAGCACTTACGTATGTCAATGGTTCTATGACAAGTACACAGATCTATTCAAGGTGCTTTCAGACTGAACAAATCACTCTAGGCGGCTCAAGCCACTGAGAGAGCAATCCTAACCTGGAGTTAGGCTGGCACAAGTTAGGCCTGCAAAGTTTGGCTGGCACAAGGACCACTGTAAAATGCGTTTGGACCACTCTCGGAGTCAGGGTGGATGGCACTCGTCTGTGTGCTGGCCTTTCTGACTCCGAGAGTGGTCCAAACATACTTTACAGTGGCCCTTGTGCCGGCCAAACTTTGCTGGCCTAACTGTGCCAGCCTAAGTGCAGGTCAGTATTGCGCCCTGAACCAAGCCAAACATGGCAAGAGATGTCCTGTAGTTGCTGCCATATCCCTTCTAGTGTTAAAGCATCTTTTAAATTCCCGGGGGAATTAAAATATGTTTCTGTGTGTGGAGAGGGGAGCTGCTATTGGCCAACAGCAGGAACGTGTGGCCAAGTGTGACTATCTTTCCCCAAGATATAAACCTGTGAGGGTGCCTGTTCAACTAGGAATTGTTGAGAAGTCTCAAAAGTAGAGAGATTTCTGCCACTTGACAGGGTTTCTTTTTTAAAACTTCCAGTCCTTAAAAAAAAAAATCCTTTCTAGTCTCTCCTTATGCCACAGTCTTGGCACCAGGTCAGCTCTCCTCAAGTTCTCCTAATGATATCCTTCCAGGGGTAGCACTAGGCTTGTCTGATTCAGAACACATGTCACGCAAGCTGGTATGTGGTGTGGTTTGGGGCCGAGCTCCACACATCCCTGCAGTTGCTGGAGAATACGAGAGCCTTTTATCAAGCCAGGTTGCCTCCCCCTCGCCTCCGTAGGGCATGGAGAGAAAATTACAGGGTGTGGGACGCCTCGCCTTGCACCCAGATGTTGACGTGACGGAAGGCGGCAGCCCAAGGTGGAACTTCAGAAGGGAGTCAGCAGATTGCTTGTGGATGGGGACGGGGTCTCCAGTGCTGTGAATCCTGCTTTGCCTATTTAAGGTACATTCGCCTCTCCTGTCATTCCAGTCATGTGATGCCTCTCCTTAAACCCTAACACTGGCTCTCTGTCTGCTCCCGGATCTCGCACAAACTCCTTGCCCTTGCCGCCAAAGCTCTCCTTGCCATCCCCCTTTGCCTTCCTATCCCCATATGTCCGTCTCTGTTACCGCCACTCGCCCAACAGTGTCCCCAGCAGCCCAAAGCACTCCCTCTCTTTCACGCATTCTGCCCCTTCCCAAATCACATGAGAAATGCCTCCTCCCGTTTCCTCCCAATTCCTGCTCCAAACCCTCCTCGATTGCATTAGCAGTGAGTTTTGGAAACTCTGCCCTATATAAATGACCCCCAGCAGGGCCGGCCTTAAGCCAACATGACCAATGACGTCAGATTGGGCCCCGCGCTTTGGGGGCCCCCGCACCAGCACAGTGAGTAGATTGCCTGCTGCAGCAGCCGGGGTTTCTATGGGCTGGGAGTCAGCGGGGCGAGCAGAGCAACATTGCCGTGGGCCCTCCCACCTGCCCCTGCTGAACTGCCCAAAATGGGCCTCCTGGAAGCAGTTGGCGGTGACGCCATCCAGTCGCCACCAACTATTTCCTGGTGCCACTTGTGATACCACAAGTGCTCTTCTTGGTGAGTGGGGGGGGCGTGGGAATGCCCTGCACTGGGCCCAGCCACTCCTGGAGCCAGCCCGGACCCCCCAGATCCCTGCGCCTGAAACAATTGCAGATTCCTTCCCTTTTTACCCCAGCCTGCATTTTTCTCCTCCACCTCTGCCAAGTGCTAGATTGAAAAGATTTCAAGGCAGGGGCTGCTTCCCTTGTATTTTGCAAAGCAGTGTGTACAATAATAATAAATAAATTTATTTAATAAATTTAATAAATAATAAATAAATTTATTTAATGAAGAAGAAGAAGAAGAAGAAGAAGAAGAAGAAGAAGAAGAAGAAGAAGAAGAAAGGTGTTGTCTAAAGCAGGAAGAGAATTGCCCAGGCATTTCAAACTCAAAAAGGCCACACTTGACTCTGACAAAGTAAGGAGACTCTGTTTCCTTACACCATGGGCGGGGGGGGGGGGGGGGGGGGGGAGAGGGAGAGAGAGAGAGAGAGAGAGAGAGAGAGAGAGACTTCTGGGTAGAGAAATTAGTGCAAACATATTTTCTGGGAGAAGAAAAAGGGAAATACCAGATCGTACCACATGGGGGCACATCCAGAGGAAATGCCTACTCTGCAAAAGGGCAGAGGAACTATCACTTCTGCCAGACCTTGCTCACAACATGAATATAAACCAACCGTAGCATCTTGTGATTCTTTTGGTACTTGGATGCAACATGCTCAGTGCATGGTACTAAGTGCAACATGCAAGCATCTCCTGTCGCCACTGAATACGGCAAATAACCTTTGGGTTCACATTTGAAAGGTGCTCAGGAATGATTCAAACAGCTCAGGGTGCTCAGCTTCTGTGTACTTAAAAGACACACACACACACACACACACACACACACACACACAGAGAGAGAGAGAGAGAGAGAGAGAGAGAGAGAGAGAGAGAGACCATGAATTCCCCCTTAATTAACAGCCTTTGTGAAATATCGCGAACTGTTAAAAATTGGAAAGAGAATGACAATATTACTGAAGATGGTTTGCTTTCTAGCAAAGTGGCTTAGAGCACAATCCAACTTTGCAACAGTAAAATCTAACTCACTAAGGGCGCAATCCTAACCCAACTTTCCAGCACTGGGGTAAGGGCAATGCAGCCCTGAGGCAAGGGAACAAACATTCCCTGACCTTGGGGAGGCTCCTGACTGCCCCCCCCCCAACTGCAGGATGCAGCACATGCCCCATTGCCATAGCTGTGTCAGTGCTGGAAGGTTGGTAAGGGCTGTGCCCTAAATCAATAGCGACATCCCAAGGAGCCTGACCAGAAAAGGGGTGTTTGTGCCCCATCAATTTGGAGTGCATGAAGGGGGCTATGCCACGTGTCTTCAGGCTTGGCCCTGGGACCAACCCTAGTGCCTTGTGCCAGCTTCATATTTCCCACCTCCATCCCCATTCATGTTAAATCCATCCCCATTCCATCCCCATTCATTCCACGGCAATCATGAGCCTTTTTGTTCTCCCTCCATACAACGGCAGGGTTCCTCTACAAGTGTTTCACGGCTGGCCAAACCTTCTCAGGACATACTTGTGATCAGGATTCCTCCATGTGGGTTTATCTGATAGTGTCTTTGCCAAAGTCTTTTTTTCCTTTCCTCCCC
>JAJKFI010038643.1:7045-17469 GCA_029204185.1 Lerista edwardsae | reverse complement strand
GGATGGATGGATGGATGGATGGATGGATGGATGGATGGATGGATGGAAGTCTCAAATACAGTTTCTGGTCCCATATCCCAAGGCAAATTCAATAATACTAATGAGGGCTATTGCACATTGCCCCTACCAATTGATGAATTGGCTGATCACAGTATTAGCTTAACACTGTTGCCAGCTGTGTGAAACTACTCTGAGTTGGAGGGGGGAGCTCGGTTCCTCCCAGTTGGAGAACTTAACTGATTATCTTCCTGAGGTTTCCATTTGCCTTCTTTAAATTACAGCCCTGATTGCGGACTCCAGATCAAACTTCATCAGGCTTTGAATCTGCCAGTTTATTTAATCACTTGCCATAATTTACCTTGACACTCTCAATTAGGGGTGTCCATCACTTCATGCGAATGACGATGAGCCCAAAGAATTTGTTACTTGATCCCCTGTTTTCCCTGCTTGGAGGGTCGTGGTGGCAACAGGGGAACAGGAGGAGGAGGAGGAGGAAGAGGAAGAGAATATCTATGCATCTTTGAAGCCACAGAGAAGAATGTTTTGCAAGATGATTGCATTGCACCAAATACAAATTCTTCCAGTGGCATTCAAATCAGTCTGTGAGATTGGAAGTGAAATTAAAGGAGTTGAAATATTTGATCCTGGAAATGTGTGTGTTTTGAGAAACTTGTTTCAGGTGTGGAAAGGGGCAGTATTAATACCCTTGCAAGCATGGAACTCTTTCTTCCCCAGCATTCATTCATTCATTTTATTTGAACAGATCAGCCCACTTTGGCATGACAGACTGACACTGTTTATGGCAATTTCCTATGATCTCCATATTGCTTGTGTTTGCAATTGGGCCATAAAAGAGCATAAGTTTAGTTACCCAGTAAACAGGCACAAACACCATTTCAAAAGATTGGCATTTGTTGCCCCTCTGCTAGTGAAAACACACCAAACGTTATATATAACCTCTGTCACAACTACGTGGGTGTGAAGAATGCTGCTAATTAGCCATGTTCTCAGTTTATTAAAATCATAAATATTCCACTTCAGGCCTGGTGGCGGGAGAATTGGGGAGGTCAGAGGGAGTTGTGCATAGAATTCCCAAGCTGATTAAACTTTTTACATTACACAGGGTGATGTTTTATTACTACTGCTTGACTTGAAGGCGTGTGACAGTCCGAATATTTTTCTTCTCCAGTCACCAGCTGATGTTGTTCAGACTGGAGACAAATTGAATGGTGACAAAAAGGGGGAAACCCCTTGGCCAACTAATCTGCATCCCTTAAGTTAAAGGTAAAAGAACTAGAATCAATTCAGGTGATAACTTGGGTGTGATGGAGCCACTTTTTTAGAATAGCACTTATGTTGGGACCCACTGGAAGTAATGACATTCACCTGGAAGTGAAGTCATGGCTGGAAGTGACATCATCGAGCAGGAAGTGCCGTCATTGTGATGTCATCAAATGGCACTCCTGGAATGCAAACTGGCATTCTTGGACTATAGCAATTGTACAACCAGGAACCATCCTTGTCAGAAAGCAAGATTAGATCAAAATATTATGTTAATGCACTTGAAAATTCCAACTGATAACACTCACAAAAGGAATATAGCAAGAGTAAGGTCTGCAGCTTCCAAGATGGCTGTACTGCTCCCAGCTTTCCGCGACCCACCTGACATCAGGATGCGACCTACCAAGTGGGTCCCGACCCACAGTTTGAGAAGCATTGTGTTAAGAGACATGAGCATTCTGCATGGTGATTGAGCGTGTTTGAAGCATGGAATGTGCATCATTGTGTATATATTATCACAATACGTCTTGCAACAGGCTACAGCTTTTATTACCATGTTGCAGAAGGGAAGACAAGACTGGGACTGAGGCTGAGAATGAACGTCTAGAGAGTGTCAGGCCTAGGGATACTTGACCCAGCAGGGACTTCTTGGCTCATAGCTCCAGCTCTTTGCCAGTCTGCCTCACCAGCCCTCAGTCACACCCGTTAATGAGCCCCAAAGCCCCATCTCTTGGCAGGACCCACAGGCCTGGGGCCAGGAGAACTTGCTGCCTGCCACCCTTCATGGAAACGTCGACTCCCTCCCTCCAGGGAGAAGGGGAGGCTGGATCAATGTACGGTCTGTTGTGCACAGACTGCGGAGGGAGGACAGACCCGCGCAATCTGGTACTCATTGCCTGGTAATAGCTTAATTATCTCAAGGGGAGGGGGAAATGCAGGCTGAACCATGAAATTGTCACTGCTCGAAGGAGCCATTTATCACCGGGACGTTTCTGAGCACAAGGCGACAGGCCCAGTGTGGGAGAGGTGGAGCCAGGTATTTTGTGCTGATTCCACAGCCCGCAGAATGCAGTCTGGAGGGTCTGCCGACATCAAGCCTTTCAAGCAGCCGGTGAACCCTGGAGGAGAAGGGCACAGGGGAGTGTTGCGCAGGGGGGGGGTGCAGCATGCCAACATTGGCTGAAGAGGACGGCCTGGAACTCTGAAGGATGCTAGAGGAACTTTGCCCGAATGGACTGGTGGAGACCTCTCCGCGTCCTCATCAACAAACTGTTAGTTGAAGCCATGAAGTTCACATTGCACCAACTCGAGCCACAGGGCTGCTGCACTGAATTAACGTTTCTGGGAAGGGGAGAGAAGAAAACTATTTAGGGACCTCAAGGAAATGGGTGTGTAAGGGAAAAGAGCTAAAAGGGTGTTCTTCCCAGTGAGCTTTGGTTTAAATAATTGCAAGCAGGAGCTTCCCGACTGGCTTGCAATTGAAACTCGTACTAAAGGGCAGCAATGACAAATATTTTGAGGTGCATGGGAGGGACCCCAGTCTCTGCTCGGCTGGAAATTGGTGATGAAGTCCGGGTCTCTGGCTCAGCCTGGATTCGAACCCGAGTCCATGCCCAATTCTTTAGACAGCTTCCATATCAGACAGCTGTTTTACTTGTTACATTTTTAGGTACCCATTGATACTGTGTTAAAGGTGCAGAGAGGAAGCTGTGTGAGCCAGCGACAGCAGGACCACAACAGGTGCAGACAATTGTGGGATCAGTGGGCCAGTGGGCCTGATTCAGAGCGCAATCCTAAACTGCCACAGAGCAGAGAATAAAACTTATAGTCTGTACCTGCACAGTATGTGGGAATGAGCACGAGACCTTCTAGCGTTCACATTACAGAGAACAAGTCTCAGACTTGTTTGTCTAGATTTTGGAATAGTCCCGATTTCAGATGTCCGGATAAGGCGTCATCTACCTGTATTGCAACAGAAGCTATCGTGGACCACTGTCCTCCTCTTCAGATGCCTGATGCATCTGTCACGCAAAGGTGTTACACGATGCCTTGTTGCTGCTGCTGCTGCTGCTGCTGCTGTTTTTAAATGCAAAGCCTGAACAACAAATGGGGACAGACGTGTGTTTGCAATGAAGTCTGCCATCTGCCCCTGCTTGTCCTACAAATCAAGGCCTGGCTGTCGCTCCCGCTTGGGGGTGCTTTCAAAGGTTGGCGGGAATTTGCGCTGCATCAGGGGCGAGAACCCCCTGGGGGAGGCGTCCCCATGAAAAGGCTCCTTGCCGGTTTTAACCCGTTTCTTTACAGCCTCCTGGCCCAAGGAGCGAGTGGGATCCACTGCCTCCTTCATTTCCGCGCCAAGCCTGTTCAGAGTGATTGTTTTGGCCCGACGTGATGGAGGAACAGGCGACACCACCGCCGAGCTCGCGCCAGGCCAGCCCCGCTTAAAAGCAGTCCGTGGAAGGGAACAGCCAAGTCGGACAGGCAGTCTGCTGGCAAGGAACTCTGGGAGGAAAACAAACACTTCTCCGAGGGCTATTTTAACCTACTGAATGAGCTCGAAAACAAGGACTAGGATGGGCTTGTGCTAACAAGGCGGGAGGCACCGGGGCCCAGGGGGTCTCTCGAAGAGGCACCCTTTCCAAGCAGATACCTCATCCTTTCCCAGTCCAAGGGCAGTATTCTCATCCTGTACCTTTCAAACAGCAAAAGAAGGAGTTGGTGGAGCAAAGTAGAAAAGAGCTTTGAATTGGAGCTTCCTGGCTTTGAAACTCTGCCACGAATTCACCCGGTGACCCTAGGCTGGTCGCTCCTTCACTACTCCAGATGCAATAGGGCAGTGCTTCCTAAACAGTGGGTCAGGACCAGTGGTGTCATTCAAATGATTTAGGAATAGGAACTCACTTTTGATTGGCACTTGTTGGGAACCCGGAACTAGCCACGGAGCCCGTTAGGATCCGGAACGCCCGTTCTGGTCCGTTCCCCCTGAATGACATCACTGGTCAGGACCCATCAGGTGGGTTGTAAAGCATCTAAGGCAGCCATACTGAAAATGTGTCATGTCTTCCAGGAAACAGGATTTGAACCCAGAGCTCACAGCTGTTAAATGCAGCTAACTGGGCAGTCATTAAAAAAAAACCCCAGAGGTCCTTGCAGCAAGCTTGTACCGAAGGAGCATCTCACGACTCTGATTTCCATCTTGCTTGCTCGCTGGCTGTTTGACTAAAAACCCATTTGCTTCCGATTTGCAGGCTCTGGCTCCAGGGACGTACACCTCAGTTTACGGAAGAGTAAACAGCCCAGGCGACCACAAACCTTCTAAACAAACATGCTTGGAGTGGGGGCCTGCCAGCAAACTCCCTGTTGACAACAGAAAGAGCCGGCAAGAAGGCAGGGCTACTGCGGAATTACCGTTGGCCGTACAGTGACCAAAGATGCAATCTTATACACACATTTGCCTAGGAATAAGTCCCATTCTGCTCAGTGAGACTTACTTCTGAGTAAACATGCATAGGATTGTGCTGTGAGTCTACCACTACGGAATCCCCCCCCCCGGCAACACTGCTGTGAGTAGCTCCAAAAGAGGAGATCAGAATAGGGAAGAAAGAAATAGGGGTCCGCTGACGGCAATGGGCCAATCCTGACCTGTGCTTGCCTTGGGCAGCTCCAATTCTGATTTGGTTGTCTGGAACTCAAATCCTGCCTCTTTTCAACCATGCCACCTCGACTTCCCCTCGGTCCCAAAACTCATGGCTACATTCCATCATCCCTGAAGGTGAACAAAATAAATGTCCCGTAAAAGAAGCGGTGTGTGTGTGTGTGTGTGTGCGCGCACGCGCGCAGAGGCGTTTCTACAGGGATGGCAAAGCTCTAAGTTTTGCAAGAAGCCTTACCCTGTCATGTAAATCCCTCCTCTCCCTTGCTGCTGTAGCCAGTAAGCAATGCCAAGATGTTGCTGTTCCCTGTGAGGATTGGCTAAAACGGTGCAGGAGAGGAGTGCTTTCCATTGCAAGGTAAGGCTTCTTGCAAAACTTAGAGCTTTGCCATCCCTGTAGAAACGTCACTCTCTCTCTCTCTCTCTCTCTCTCTCTCTCTCTCTCTCTCTCTCTCTGTGTGTGTGTGTGTGTGTGTGTTTTCAGGATTGCTGATGATTTCCACAAATTCCTTTTTCACACTGTGGCCGCTCACACTTTGAAAAGAGGCTGCCAACCAGCCCTCCAAGCGCCAAAGGCGAAAAAATTTAATAAAGTCCCTTCGATTTCAGGAAATGAAGCTTTTGCCTCTTTGAGTTCCTTTGGAGAAGAAATGTTCCATTGTGGCAAGCACAAAGCAGCCCTGCGAGAAGGGAGCTCCGTCCCGCGGCACCTCGAGATGTTACTGCAGCATCTGCGGAATAACCACTGGCTGTGGATGTGGAGAACCTGCGGTGAGACCCCCAGCCAGCGTTGTCATGCAGCCGGAACACTGGGCGGGAGGAACGGGTGAGCGGCAGCCCGCCCGTTGCATTCCGGTCCGTTTCGCCGTCTTCCCCGCCCCTGCGGAAGGAACGGGTGAGTGGCAGCCCGCCCGTTGTGTACTGCTCCATTTCGCCATCTTCCCCACCCCCGGGGGGGCAAGGAAGACAGCAAAACGGAGCGGTACAGAACGGGCGGGCTGCCGCTCAACCGTTCCTCCCGCCCAGCATTCCGGCTGCATGACGCCGCTGCCCCCAGCTTTTTCTGACCTTTCTGATTCGGGCTTTTCTTTGAATTTTCAACAGAGCTGACAACTCCCCTGTCAGTCAGTAGCTTGGGGGCCCCGGCCTCCTTCTTGATGCCGCATTCACATAACCGAGAGACGGTTTTGTCGAGGTGCCACGTTCCTTATTGCAACCAATTGTTTAATAATAAGCACATGAGTCACAAGAGCAGCCCTCGGGGGCAGGGCAGGGCAGGTCCTTCCTTGAAGTTCAGATTCCATCTCACGAACCCAAAATCGGGGGCCTGTCACCTGACTAAACAAACCGTAACTGTTTGAGTTTTAACTAATTCGTTAATTCGTCCAATTTGCATACATGTCCGTGCAAATATAAACAACCCGGGGGCAAGCTGGACCAACAGTCCGATCTGCTCAAAAGCATTTCATTTTCTAACCGTAAGAAGAAACAGCTGCATGGCTCATGTTCCCAAATGCATTTTAACAATATCTTGATCACAGGACAAAGTCTTACATTTCCACGCAGGACGTGCTAGAGGTTAACGTGGAGATCTTTCTTTCCCCTCTCCAGCTTCTTTCCTTCCTCAAATGAATGTGTTATTTTTAATGTTCAAATGCTTTGCGAGTCTTCAAACCGTACTCGTTTTGTTTTGTTTCTTGTGGTTTTAGAATATTAAATTGGATTAAAAAAGAATGCTATTGGGTAATTTTTTGCTCTTTTGATTTTATTGTTTTTACAGGGAAAAATACTCTCCCCTTTGATAACATTTTTTTAATGCACTGGGAATATGAATGCAGTTGAGTTTTTTTTTTCTTGTTTGCAGTTGCCTTCTGTAACCCCTTCTTCTGCATTCTTTTCTGTGTTGAATTATAGATTTTAAGAAGTATATACTTCTATACAGAGCCATAACAGACTGCACCAGTGTCTGAATAGTGACATCATGGCATCATCTGCCATCTGTGATGTCACTTCCAGGTTCTCCTCGAGAAAGGGGTGCTCTTTGCATGCCCTGGGAGCGTCCAAAGGAATGGAGTGCTTGAAGCTGCCAACACCTCCACCATAACTAGGGTGGAGTCTGGGGGCAGTCATGTGTCCCCAGTTGGTGGAGGGCTGGGGGTAGGTGCCCCTCAGGCCCCACACTAGTTACACCTCTGCTCCTATAATCTGTAAAGCACTTACGTATGTCAATGGTTCTATGACAAGTACACAGATCTATTCAAGGTGCTTTCAGACTGAACAAATCACTCTAGGCGGCTCAAGCCACTGAGAGAGCAATCCTAACCTGGAGTTAGGCTGGCACAAGTTAGGCCTGCAAAGTTTGGCTGGCACAAGGACCACTGTAAAATGCGTTTGGACCACTCTCGGAGTCAGGGTGGATGGCACTCGTCTGTGTGCTGGCCTTTCTGACTCCGAGAGTGGTCCAAACATACTTTACAGTGGCCCTTGTGCCGGCCAAACTTTGCTGGCCTAACTGTGCCAGCCTAAGTGCAGGTCAGTATTGCGCCCTGAACCAAGCCAAACATGGCAAGAGATGTCCTGTAGTTGCTGCCATATCCCTTCTAGTGTTAAAGCATCTTTTAAATTCCCGGGGGAATTAAAATATGTTTCTGTGTGTGGAGAGGGGAGCTGCTATTGGCCAACAGCAGGAACGTGTGGCCAAGTGTGACTATCTTTCCCCAAGATATAAACCTGTGAGGGTGCCTGTTCAACTAGGAATTGTTGAGAAGTCTCAAAAGTAGAGAGATTTCTGCCACTTGACAGGGTTTCTTTTTTAAAACTTCCAGTCCTTAAAAAAAAAAAATCCTTTCTAGTCTCTCCTTATGCCACAGTCTTGGCACCAGGTCAGCTCTCCTCAAGTTCTCCTAATGATATCCTTCCAGGGGTAGCACTAGGCTTGTCTGATTCAGAACACATGTCACGCAAGCTGGTATGTGGTGTGGTTTGGGGCCGAGCTCCACACATCCCTGCAGTTGCTGGAGAATACGAGAGCCTTTTATCAAGCCAGGTTGCCTCCCCCTCGCCTCCGTAGGGCATGGAGAGAAAATTACAGGGTGTGGGACGCCTCGCCTTGCACCCAGATGTTGACGTGACGGAAGGCGGCAGCCCAAGGTGGAACTTCAGAAGGGAGTCAGCAGATTGCTTGTGGATGGGGACGGGGTCTCCAGTGCTGTGAATCCTGCTTTGCCTATTTAAGGTACATTCGCCTCTCCTGTCATTCCAGTCATGTGATGCCTCTCCTTAAACCCTAACACTGGCTCTCTGTCTGCTCCCGGATCTCGCACAAACTCCTTGCCCTTGCCGCCAAAGCTCTCCTTGCCATCCCCCTTTGCCTTCCTATCCCCATATGTCCGTCTCTGTTACCGCCACTCGCCCAACAGTGTCCCCAGCAGCCCAAAGCACTCCCTCTCTTTCACGCATTCTGCCCCTTCCCAAATCACATGAGAAATGCCTCCTCCCGTTTCCTCCCAATTCCTGCTCCAAACCCTCCTCGATTGCATTAGCAGTGAGTTTTGGAAACTCTGCCCTATATAAATGACCCCCAGCAGGGCCGGCCTTAAGCCAACGTGACCAATGACGTCAGATTGGGCCCCGCGCTTTGGGGGCCCCCGCACCAGCACAGTGAGTAGATTGCCTGCTGCAGCAGCCGGGGTTTCTATGGGCTGGGAGTCAGCGGGGCGAGCAGAGCAACATTGCCGTGGGCCCTCCCACCTGCCCCTGCTGAACTGCCCAAAATGGGCCTCCTGGAAGCAGTTGGCGGTGACGCCATCCAGTCGCCACCAACTATTTCCTGGTGCCACTTGTGATACCACAAGTGCTCTTCTTGGTGAGGGGGGGGGGGGGCGTGGGAATGCCCTGCACTGGGCCCAGCCACTCCTGGAGCCAGCCCGGACCCCCCAGATCCCTGCGCCTGAAACAATTGCAGATTCCTTCCCTTTTTACCCCAGCCTGCATTTTTCTCCTCCACCTCTGCCAAGTGCTAGATTGAAAAGATTTCAAGGCAGGGGCTGCTTCCCTTGTATTTTGCAAAGCAGTGTGTACAATAATAATAAATAAATTTATTTAATAAATTTAATAAATAATAAATAAATTTATTTAATGAAGAAGAAGAAGAAGAAGAAGAAGAAGAAGAAGAAGAAGAAGAAGAAGAAGAAAGGTGTTGTCTAAAGCAGGAAGAGAATTGCCCAGGCATTTCAAACTCAAAAAGGCCACACTTGACTCTGACAAAGTAAGGAGACTCTGTTTCCTTACACCATGGGCGGGGGGGGGGGGGGGGGGGGGGAGAGGGAGAGAGAGAGAGAGAGAGAGAGAGAGAGAGAGACTTCTGGGTAGAGAAATTAGTGCAAACATATTTTCTGGGAGAAGAAAAAGGGAAATACCAGATCGTACCACATGGGGGCACATCCAGAGGAAATGCCTACTCTGCAAAAGGGCAGAGGAACTATCACTTCTGCCAGACCTTGCTCACAACATGAATATAAACCAACCGTAGCATCTTGTGATTCTTTTGGTACTTGGATGCAACATGCTCAGTGCATGGTACTAAGTGCAACATGCAAGCATCTCCTGTCGCCACTGAATACGGCAAATAACCTTTGGGTTCACATTTGAAAGGTGCTCAGGAATGATTCAAACAGCTCAGGGTGCTCAGCTTCTGTGTACTTAAAAGACACACACACACACACACACACACACACACACACACAGAGAGAGAGAGAGAGAGAGAGAGAGAGAGAGAGAGAGAGAGACCATGAATTCCCCCTTAATTAACAGCCTTTGTGAAATATCGCGAACTGTTAAAAATTGGAAAGAGAATGACAATATTACTGAAGATGGTTTGCTTTCTAGCAAAGTGGCTTAGAGCACAATCCAACTTTGCAACAGTAAAATCTAACTCACTAAGGGCGCAATCCTAACCCAACTTTCCAGCACTGGGGTAAGGGCAATGCAGCCCTGAGGCAAGGGAACAAACATTCCCTGACCTTGGGGAGGCTCCTGACTGCCCCCCCCCCAACTGCAGGATGCAGCACATGCCCCATTGCCATAGCTGTGTCAGTGCTGGAAGGTTGGTAAGGGCTGTGCCCTAAATCAATAGCGATATCCCAAGGAGCCTGACCAGAAAAGGGGTGTTTGTGCCCCATCAATTTGGAGTGCATGAAGGGGGCTATGCCACGTGTCTTCAGGCTTGGCCCTGGGACCAACCCTAGTGCCTTGTGCCAGCTTCATATTTCCCACCTCCATCCCCATTCATGTTAAATCCATCCCCATTCCATCCCCATTCATTCCACGGCAATCATGAGCCTTTTTGTTCTCCCTCCATACAACGGCAGGGTTCCTCTACAAGTGTTTCACGGCTGGCCAAACCTTCTCAGGACATACTTGTGATCAGGATTCCTCCATGTGGGTTTATCTGATAGTGTCTTTGCCAAAGTCTTTTTTTCCTTTCCTCCCC
>JAJKFI010038642.1:0-38790 GCA_029204185.1 Lerista edwardsae | reverse complement strand
TAATAATAATAATAATAATAATAATAATAATAATAATAATAATAATACTTGGATTTATATACCGCCTTTCTAAGGTCACCAGATTTCTCTAATGACTATAACTCAAGGCGGTTTACATGGGCAGACTTTATTCAGAAACCCGAAGGTTTTTACAATTTTTACAGAAACGTTCTGTCTTCCAAGAACTACACACATACAGATGGATCTTTCTGGATTTAGTCCTTCTTTCTGGCCACCCGTTTGTCTTCTGCTGGCTGATAAGCGGCTTCCCTGCTCCCACCAGAAAAGTGGCTGACTTCGGCACAACTCCCCCTCTCACGAGGCAGCCGGAGACAGCTCAGCTGTTAATCAGTCGCAATTTACAAGGTCTGCCGCTCACAGAGACTTCCGGCTGTCCCGAACTGGCGACCTTCAGATCTTCAGCTCTTATCTTCAGGCAAATGGAGGCATTAACCCTCTCGACTGAATCTTCTGCCCTACACACTGGTACACACTGGTTTGATTTGATTGTCCATCCAGTCGAAAACAGGGTCCCCTGAGAATGCCGACATATTTTGCCAGACTGCGCTATGACATCAAGCCCAGAAAGCAGCCACAACGTGTGTATGTTTCGATTCCTGTCGTGAGATGGAGCTTCCTCCTCACACTGAAGCCAGATGAGACGTCTTCTCAAATCACAGCTTATCCCAAGCCAGTTCTTCCCCCTTCCCACCCTTCTCAATGGGATGGTTCAGCGTTTTTTCCCTCCACAGAAATGACCACTTGGTGTGTGCCTGTGCGTGCGTGCTGGGAAACCCAAGCCACAGCTATTGCATCTGTCCACCAGCCATAACACTGTGGACGAAATGTCGGGGGAAAGGCCTGATTAAGGAGGATGTGGGCAAGCCATGACTGGGGCAAAGGTGCCGTCTCCCATCTCTGGTTTAGTGGGAATCTGGGATGAGTTAACTCCAGGCTGGCCGGACCAAAGCTGCTTTGGAGCTCTCCTCCTGGGATCACACTGGGAAGATCTCTCCAACGCTCCTTGAAAACATCAGGAGCCTGGGACCAGGTCTTGTGCCTGGAGGGGGATGGCAGCACTAAGATTTGCAAGCAGCTGCTCCCGCTCCTTTTCAGAGCCACTGGCAGCCAACAGAGCCTCTGCTCTGCTCTAGCCACCAGGAATGGCTCCGAGGCAGATGCAGCCAGAGTCATCATTACTCAGGCACCATTGGTTGCTTCATGCCAAGCCTCTGCTTCAAGACCCCAACAAGGGAGAATTCACCACTCCCTTTGGTAATCGCTTCGTGCTCTTCCTGTCAAGAAACCAGCAGGCCCTCATTCTGCTGCCCCGAGTCTTCCCCTCAGTCAGATCTCTCTTCTCCAACTGCATGTTTTAATCTTATGAATCCCACTAAGCCACAGCAGCAGCCAATGACTAAATCTCCGTCACAAGACATTGCTTGGAAGACGATCGGTTTGGGCCCACCTTCAGGCGTTCTCAGAGGAATCTATTTTTCTCCTTCACCGTAGAGCTGTTTTGCTTCCACACAGCCGCTTCGGGCCATGTGGCTCCGTCTGGAAGAAAAGACCCAGAGCTCTTTATTGGCTTTCGGAGAATGAACCAGAGTCGTTGCCCTCTTAAACTGACGAGAAGTTCAAGCTTGTTTATTTTCATTTTTGCACTATTGGAAAAGCCTCTCTGCTGCACTTTGCTGCATCCGACCCAGTTACTACTCCTCGAAAAAGAGGGAAAGGAAATGTCACTTTGGCAAGAGAAAACCCAAGCCGTAAAATACAATATAAATAAATGGTTGTAATTGTTGTGGAGACGGAAAGCAAAACAAACTGGGCTTAAGTGCATTGTAAGAAAATGTCCGCAATTGGAGGGAACGGCCATTTGCATACGAAATCACTTCTCTCCCAGGAGTATGAGTGCTGGAGGGAGACCAGCCTGGGTAATTTTCTGCATTTTTCCTTTCAGGGTTTCTTGGAATGTCAAAACGACTATTTCTGTTCAGGGGAGAAGATAAGTTGAAAAGACAAGGGTAAGGGAGAGCAGCAGCAAATCAAACTGAAAAACCCTCCTCTTCAGTGAAATGGGCACACATTCTCCTTGAAGTGTCCGTGTGTAGGTGTGTGTGTGAAGTGTAAAGTGTAAAATGTGGAAAGCGGCGCCTCCCCCTCACCTACAGAGTCATTCGAGGCTCAGAGAACAAAGCCTCCAGGTCAGCTCTCAGAGCCACAAATGACTCTGAAGGCAAAGGGGAGGGGCCGCTTTACACAGGAACTCAGGCTCCTGCAACACTTAGTGTCCCCCTCCCCTAGAAATGCCACTGCATAACCTTTTTGAAAGTTCCTTGTGCACACTGTCCTAGCCCTAGAAGGAGCTTGGCTACCTGAGCTTCTTCTACAAGTGTGTCCCCACCCTTTTTCCAGGGCTGCTCCTCTTTCTTCCACTCCCCAGCTTTGTAAAGAGGGGAACAGAGAGGAACAGGATGTGTAACAAAGAGAAGAGTGGTGGGCTAGAGAGTCTCTCCAGTTCGTCTCATCCACATTTCTCTTCTGCTCTCTTCTCCTCTTCCTTATCACTAAAAGGAGCAGGAGAAGGAGAGGCTGTAGTGGTGGGTAGAGGTGGTGGGCACCGCCTCATCAATATCTACCCCATGAGGTCCACCCTCAGTACCACATTTCCCTTCCTTCTCAGGCAGTCTTATGACATCACCTGACCCCACCTTGTGACATCATCAGGCCCCGCCTCTGAAACCTCAAAAAAAAAAAAAACCACCAAAAAATGTGTGTGTTTTTAATGCACCTGACCTGGTGACAATATTTGGCAGTGAGTCTTGGAATATGGACAGGAGTCCTACAAGGGTGCCCTCCTGTTCCTCTGTGCCTGGCTGGAGGCTGTGGAGGCAGATAGGCTTGGGGCTACAGGCCTGGGGGTGGGTGGGTGGGGGTTCCTGTCATTTCTCCTTTGGGCCAGACGTTGGGGAAGATTGGACCCGGCTCCTGAATGGCTGGGCTCTGCTGCCTCTTTTCCAGCATCCTTTGAATTCCATGCTTGCCCCCCACCCCAGGGAGACAGACAGAAAAAAATGTGAGTTTAAACAGGCTGGCATGAATATGAGCAATCAGACCCAAATCTAGTAGTAAAACCTGGAATTTCTTGGGCGAGGGCAGAGTTAATTAACCACTTTCCTTACAGGAGCCCAAACGATATCACATATGTTTCCCATCCGGGCCTGCACAGAGTTATCATGAATACGTTTGATTCTTTTAATTATAATACAGGAAAGCCCTGTTTAAACTCCCCTGTAAGACCATGCCTAGCAAGTAGGCACCCAGAGCCGTATCAAATGCAAGTGTTCCCTTTCAGAGACGAGGTGGTCAAAGGTTCGGAGGGGAAGAAGGGATTTGGGAAGTATGCCTTAAGTCAACATGACGGCGAGCAAAGGGATAGTAACATTTCACAGTTCGGCTTTGATCAGCATTTCAGCAAAACGGAGCCCTCAGTGCAGCTTGTCTTGTGCAAGGAGACTAAGGAGGCCTTTGTCTCCTATCTCGCGCATCTTGCAAGGAAATCAGAGGGACGGACAGACGGTGGGTCGCCTTCCATCTCATTCCCAGTCTGCAAAGCGGCTCAAGGATTCATGTGGTTTTATGACGACGGCTTGGGAAGGTGGAGGGAGGGAGTCGCACCAAGCCGGATGAGTCAATTGGAAGTGTTTGGAGAGAAGGATAATGATGAGACAAACTCTACCGGAGAATGAGACGAAGAACCTGCTTCCATTTTGGAAATCAAGGCCTCATTTTGGTAGATGAATGGATTGCATGCTTTTGGCTTCCAATTGCATAGGAAAAAGCCCAATCCTAAACTGCTTGGCTACCATAAGAGCAGTCGTAGCTACTACTGCATTCTAGAGGAGTGGGCAACTGTTCGTCTCCCTTCCCCTAAGGAAAGGCGCTGGGCCACTAATGGGCCTCCTCAAGACTACACTGGCTATTATGCCGGCACATATTTGAGAGCCTCCAAATCGGGCTGCGTGGCCTGACACGGAGGGTAGGATCCGGTGGTGGAAGCCACTGCCATTATAGCCAATGGGGTTGCTCCCAAGTTAGTGTGGGTAGGATTGTAGCCTGAATTGTTGGCACTGAAAACCACACAGCTTCACATTTCATTTCCGCAGTGGTTCTCTCTAAACACAAACAGCAGGCTGTTGATCCAATAATAAGGGCAAATTCCCAGTTACAACGAAGACTCTTTTTTAAGAGTACAATCTTAACTTGGAGTTAGGCTGGCACAAGTTAGGCCAGCAAAATTTGGTTGGCACAAGGGCCACCATAGAGCATGTTTGGACCCCTCTCGGAGTCAAGGAGGATAACAGCACATCTGTGTGCTGGCCTCTCTGACTATGAGAGTGGGCCAAACATACTTTACGGTGTCCCTTGTGCTGGCCAAACTTTGCTGTCCTCACTGTGCCAGCCTAACTCCAGGTTAGGATTGCCTTAAACTCTAAAGCTGCCCAGGGCAAGAGATCAGTGTAGAAACATCACTAGGAAGGATCTTACCAGACATGACCTTTTTTAAAAATCTTCAGAAGCAATCCACCCCCTGGTTTCAATATTACTGCAGCAAAAGACTTTTCATTTTTTAAAAAATAAACAGGTGTTTGTTGCGTCTCACATTGTTTACAAGACCCAGCGTTTGATGTTTTCCAGAGCCAGCAAAGATAAGTGAAAAATATTTCACCTATTTTACATCACATATACACAGTTTCCCCGTAATGCTAATGATCAACTTTCCAATGTGCCGTCAGGTTTTTTATATATATATACCTTTGAAAATCAAACTCTTGATGTGTTTAAATTGTAAACCTTCAGCTGTTGCAGCTAATTAGATATATTTTTTTATATCTATAAAAAAAACAGTTTAATGAATCCAATGCTTGTTTATGTTAAACTGCCAAGGAGTTTAGCAATTGAACAAGTGTGATTTGGAGAACATCTGATTGCAAGCCATGTGGAATTCCATATGTCAGGAAAGCTGGAAAGCATTTCTCCTGGACCATTGTCTAAAAACTTGTGCTGCCTTCGTCCTACCTCCATAAGGGCTTTTGAGCTGGGCTGACAAAGGATTTATCATAATTATTGTTCTGCGCGGGATCGTGATTAAAAACGATGCTTTCGTCTGTGTTGTTTATAAAGTTTCCAGCTCACAATTAAAACATCCTGCAGCTTTTGGTTCCCCTCCTCTCCTTTCTCCCCTCTTTTTTTCCTTTCACTCCTGCAACAGAACTTTAAAGCCCATCATTTGTTTTCAAAATTAATACCTGTCAAATCATTCTTTGGGGGATCTGTGTCAGGAAGCGGGAAGGGGGGTGGAAAATGCTTCAGAACATGAAATGTTTGAAAGATTTCCTTTGAAAAATGTTTGAGTTGATAGTGTACAAAAAGATGAATGATGCTTTGTAAACATCAGCCTGGGACCAAAGGTCTAATTTTCTGAGTTTCTCCTGCACAACCACCATTGAAATGCATGGATCGCATGCCAGCCGATAGAGGTCTATATGTGCATAATGTGCACACATCATGTGTATAATTTAGTCTGAGCAAAGAATAAAGGACAAGGCAACCGTGACCACCAACTTAGCCATGGATTTAACTATGCAGTTGTGACTCGTTCGAAGACAGGCGGCCAGTTAGTTTTTAACGAGCAAAAAGCCTGTCATTTTGATTGGGGTCACATATGAAGCGTTTACACTGTAAGAAACCTCTGATTGGGTGCACTGCAGCGATGTGTACATGGCAGCCATGTGTCTTGCACCCCCTTGCAGCAGAGGCATACTTAGAGGGGGAAATCACAGCATTTCGTTTGGCGTGCAGCTGCTCCCCCTCCTCTTCAGAGCCATTCCCAGCTGCAAGAGAAAAACAGAGGCAACGTTGGCTACAAATGGCTCTGAAGAGGAGGAGGAGTGGCTGCTTGCAAAACTTAGTGCTGTGACCCCCCTCAAGGTATGCCACTGCCTGCAGAATCCCTATCAGTCTGGGCTTCACCATCTCATACCCCCCCACACACACACATATACACACAAACATGCAAAAGTGACCCAGGGTGCAATCCTAACAACTTTCCAGCAGTGACTCTGCTGGGCCAATAGGGCATGTTCTGCATCCTGCAGTGGAGTAGTAGTTATCTTCCCGTACTTTGGAGCTGCATTGTCCTTTCCCTGGGACTGGAAAGTTGGTTAGGATTGTGCCCCCAGTTGTCTAGTTAGGTCCTAAAATGGTCCATTATCCTGAAAATGTTCTCTGGTCAACCTCAAGCCCCCATTAAGTGTACGAATCCAAGAGGTTCTCTTGCACGATCCAACGTTCTGCAGTTCTCATTCATTGCACACAAGAAGTTCCCTTTCAGTTGTAACCTATATCAGCTGGGCGCTTTTATTTAAAAAGAAAAAAGAAAAAAAACACTGCCTTGGCTGAGGTTCAAGCATCCATAGCTATTTCTTTTTTTCAGATATGCAAGTTACAGGTCTGGTGGGATTGCAAACCAGAGGTTGAGAAATTCCAAGGGAGGAAGTCCTATAGGATAAAGAGATGGAGTGTTGATTTCAAAGGCTTCTTGCTGAAAGTTTTCATAAATCAGGAATAGAAAATTCACAAATTATGCCAATTTCTACTAGGCCTATCAGAGGAGAGGATTTTAAAATCTAAGCTCCAAACAGGGGGGAAATTTAGCGAGTGAGAGGGATGTGTTCAACGGCAAGGTCTGCTCACATTCTGCAGAGAATAAATATTTTGCATATGAAAAAGTACCATGTGTGCATATTGCAAGACTGGATGTCGGCCATTCGAAGGATGATGCAAATGTATTGTATGATTATTAATTTATCTACTCTCCTTTCAAACCACTTACGCTTTCACAGAGGATTAGATAAATTAATGCAGAGAAAGCGTCTGTATGACTATCTAGATTTGACGGTTAGATGAAATCTCCGTAGAAACATGGCCCTTACTTTCTTGTTCATTTTCATTGCTAGCTTTGGGGGATCTGCCCTACAATAAACATGCTCACTTGATTGCAATGAACAGCGAGGTTGTGATTTTTTCAGGAACGTGGAATCCTATTTGAAAATCTCCATGGTGAGAAATCACATGCCAATGAATGCTAATTGCTGGAGGGAAGCTCTGGGTGAAACCTGTTCTCTTCAAGTCTTGTTTACATACCACATATTCGATCAATCAGATATGGCAGATATTAGACCATTGCATCCACAAAACAATGTCAATGTTTGTCAATCTCAATGTCAATGTCAATGTCAGCATTTACAAAACATCACCGCTACGGACGTGGGTGCAATCCTAAACAGCGCTGGATTAGCGAGGCCAGCCGGCCAGCACCAAATCCACCAACGTGCTGCTTGGATCTGCGCCCGCTAAAGATCCGAGGAGACCACTCGGCCCAAATCAGCGCCGCGCGGCCTCACTGACGGGCTTAGGATGTGACCGTACGGCTACCTCCCAAGCCCGCCCAGGTCCTGCCTCCAGGACCAATCCCCATCCCAAAATGGGACAGAGAAGACCGTCTTTGGTCTTCGGTCGGCGCAAGGGAGGCTCTCCGTTGGCGCTCTGAGGCCAACAATGCGAGCAGCGTCGGCTTCAGAGTTGGAGCGCCGATGCGGGGGTGCTGCTCGGAGCCCGCGCACCAGCGCTCAACCCCTTGCATCGACACGATGACGTTGCGGCAACGCAAGGGGCAAGCTAGGATTGCGCTGTGTGTATATGATTTTTTTTTAAAAAAATCATGCAATTGGAATACAAATTTTTTTAAGAACTTGTCTATGCAAAAGGAGAAAAAATGGCCAAGTCTGAAAAATCATTTTCCACAAATAGAATGGCCAAAGTCAATGGATTTTATGATATGCCATATTTAGATTTCATAATCAGTTCATCATGGATGACCGGGCTCTAAACTGCCCTGAAGAATTAACTCAGCCCAAGTCAACCAGTTGCAAACAATTCCCTGAAGGTGAATCATTTGTCTTCCCTTAATGAGTGACTCTGAGCTGATGAAGAGTTTGGGGGATCTTAAATTTCTTAAAAGCAAATGAAGTTATATGACTGACGTGGGTTTTTTTCTCTGCTGAGACTTCCATCCCATTGCAGTCAGGCTGCTAATTTGAAAACAGCTTGTGTCATTTCCCATCCAAGCTCCTTTTGCTAGACCTCCAAATACTAATAGGCACACAGCATTCTCCAGGCAAGTTTTATAATTGCCTGTATGGTCTCTGACATGAACCTTGGGAAAGACAGCTGTGTTGCCCATTTAAGCCTGGCACCATGAATAGTACAACATAAAGTTCACCCTTGTGGTGGGTGGGCAAATACTCAGTGGAGGGCACCACCCACTATGACCCTGTTATGGCATCACAGAACCAAACAGGAGGAGCTTGTTGCCATAGGGAGATAATCCCCATCAATAGGGACCACTTTACAATGCTGTAGCTAGAAATGTTGCAGGTAGTCACACTTTCCTAGCTCAGAATATGAATGCTAGTGATTGATAAGGAACAGCTGTAGTATGAGTTAGACATTACCAGGGATGGGGATTCGAGTCGTGAGACTCAAGTCGCTAAAATGCCAGTTTTTCACAACTCATGTTGGACTTGAGTCACGGATGTCACTGACTTGGGCGTGACTTGAGACTCATGGCAGTGACTTGGAAAAGAGTGACTTGAATTTTACTTGAGTTCCGACTCTACGTCGTGTTTTGTGTACTCGCTTGCTTACTTTTTTTTCTAGTTCATGACTAGAACCAGAGGTCTAGAGGGCGCATGAGGATAAGCGAATGGTGGGCCTAGAATCAGGTGCATTTGCTGCACATTAAATGTGTGTTTATTGTTCTAAAAGACTTTCCAGATGATTCCTGCAATAAATTAATTCTCAGTTGTCCGTTCTTTGTTGTGGGGAATCCGGGCGTCCTTCCATCAGAGAGCACATTTTCTTGCAGAGTTATCATGGTTTTCCCAGCACTGAAATGGCTCCGCTTGGTGCGCCAGCTGCAGCCCTTCCTGGATAAATGTGATCTGGCCACAGTCAGTGGTGCCTTGATCGTGCTCAGATTAGATTACGGCAGTGCTCTTTCAAAGGGGACTGCCTTTGAAGACTGTCCGACTAGTGGAGAACACAGCGGTTGGGTTGCTAACTGGAATCAGGAGAGGCATTGTGCCAAAATCCCCTCCCCAGACCTCCTGGAGGAGTTGTGTCTACTTAAGGCTAACTAGCTCCCCCTTTCCTCTGTAATGGCCCTGGTAATGGCCCTGGTGCCAAAGTTTTATTGGCCAGGGTGCCAGACAACCTTGGTATGCCACTGAGTGTCGTTAGACTATGCTTGGACTCATCTTCTTATGTTCACATATATGTTCTTCATGCCTCACCCCCAGGGGTGAGGTGCGGGTCTACCAGGGGAGCATGGCAACTGAAACATCTACCCAGGTAGCATCCTATGCAGAAAATTGACCATAAGGAGCAGGTTGGCTGCCTTTGCTATGGAACATTTAGCAGCGGGTGGTCCTTTTTACTTTGGGATTGAATATCCACTCCCACTCCTTGATGCTGTCACATCTGCTTGTTATTTGCAAAGGAACATTGTCTTTGGGGTTGGGCTGGTGCCTGCCTGGGAGGGGCATGCAGTAGCATCACTAAGCCCCAGGATCTCCCTGCCCGCCTTAAGAGAGGCACTCCCTAGTGATGACTTGAAGTACGCGGGATGAACCCGGAGCCGTCCATCACGAGGCTGATTCAAGCTCCTGGGCCTGGCGGTTATTCCCCTTCTCTGGGTAATTAAAGGGGCTGCAAGCTGTGTCAGCCAGGCCTGCGTGGGAAGGAAGTTGCACGAATCCAAGGGCTGCAAGAGAAGCCGATTATCTCTGACTCCAGAGGTGTTGACAAGGCAGCAGGGATTAAATGGATGATGGGTGATGCGGAGAGCCAGGCCGGGGGAGAATCATGTTGTGTCCTCTCCAGGTCTTCACCTGAAACCGACAACTTTGCTGCCTTGGCTGAGAAGCTTGTTGAACCACCATCAGCCCATTACAAATTCCGCAGACAGAGGTGCACAACCTACATCTCTTGGTTGGAGGGGTGAGGATTTGGATGGGCAAAAGTGCATATTCGGGGGGGGGGTATGCTCAAACTGCTCTGGCTGTGATCCAAATCAGGTGCCCCCCCTATTTACTCTTTTAAAAATCCCAGGTGAGCTTTGCAGGGGGTCCCCTGCAGAGTTGTAACTATGGTGGAGCCTGCTGCTTCCAGGGGGAGCCTCCACAGGAGAAGGAATGGGGATGCAAAACTGTCAGCGCCACCTGCTTCTCCTGGGAGAACCCAGGCATGACGTCACAATGTCACATGCCATCGTGACATCACTGCTCCAGACACCACGGCTTCTAGTTACTCACTTGTTCCCCTGTATCATGTCTCTGGTGGTTCTGCAACCCTCTTCAGACATCATTCCTGCACTGAGTTTGAGGCAAGAAGAATTCTGGAACTTTCTGGGCCAACACGAGTACCAAAACAGACAGATGCACTCCTCTCTTGTTCAGATGGTTTCTGCAGGCCATTACTGAATACAGGGAGAATTAAATCGAGTGTGTGTGTGTGTGTGTGTGTGTGTGTGTGTGTGTGTGTGTGTGTGAGTGAGTGAGAGAGAGAGAGAGAGAGAGAGAGAGAGAGAGAGAGAGAGAGATCACAGAAGGTCATCTCAATTCCAGGGGGCATAGCTAGCTAGCAGGTTCCCATTCTGTCCTCTGCACGTGCCTTAAACATGTGCAAACACCTTAAGGGGCTAAGGAGTCACCTTTAGGGGAAGTGGTTGTTGCTTCCTTCATAGGCCAAGATAGTGCAAAGTCTCTGTTAGCAAGGACGGGATCCTCCAGATTTTTCCAGATGTCACAGTTGAGGGTACTTTTGCCAAATGGAAGATTGTATATAAATAGTTTGAAAAAAATATAGAATGAATGAAAACTTCAACAGACAGGGCCGCATGCTTTCCTTCAGTGTAGGATTTCCTCCACTGAGACATCATCAGAGCCTGTCAGAAGCTGGGCAAGTCTCCAAAGGTTAGGGAGAGAGGGCCAAAAACATATAATTTCCCTTTTACAGAGGGCCATGGCTGTCTCTCAGATTTTAAACAGCATCTCACTGCAGCTGTGAAGCAGGCTTTTAATCTTGCAGCTGGTCCTACAGATTGTATCAATAACGAGTATTGTCACCTTTCCACTCCCTGGTAGGGCTCCTGTACCATCAACAGGCAGAAGTTCAACTGGTCAAGCCTTTGCTCTGGCACCAAGCTAGACTATTGGAGGAATCCATATGTGCTCAGTTTTGCCCCAGAGCTGTTAAAAGCCAATCTTTGCAAAGCCACATTTTGGGACAGTGCTGGCCCCCAGCCAGTGTAAATGTTAAAAAAAGATCAGCCTCCTTTAGCAAATCAGTTAAGAGTATGGACCGCCAGCCAAAGAGAGGGCCAACATTTTTGGCATTCATTTCTGTACTTTTGGGCCTCAAAACCTTTAACTGACCCCTTGTGTTTTTTCAGCTTAGCCCAGAGAATGTTTAACTTGCGGTTTGATCAGCAGCAGAAAACAGCAGGTCCATTATGAAAATTTTGCCTAACCAGAGCATATAGCAAAGGTACTGTCATTTTTATTATTAAAAAAACACATTTCATAAGGTCAAAAATGTTTTATCTGCTTGGACAAGAATTGGGAAGAGAGAGAGAGAGAGAGAGAGAGAGAGAGAGAGAGAGAGACTTAAGCCTGATTGCTTAAGCTTGCACAAGCTCTAGCTCTTTCTATTTATTGCAGTGCAGTCCCATGTTAAGGAAACATTCCCTTATCTTGAGGAGACCCCTGTGACTGCTCCCCCACTGCAGGATGCAGCACACACCCCATTGGCACGGCTGCATCAGCAAGTTGGATAGGATTGGGTCCTCTGTGTCCTAAAAAGTGACAGGCAGACCTGTGTCGAGCAGAGCAGGGACTCTTTAAAAATGCAAACTTACCCAACATACATACATGGAAGTCCTAAGGAGGGGTACTGAATATAAGGCCAGACTAAATATAAATCTTTAACAGTTTACTTTAACCCTCCAATGGGAATGGAGCCACTTAACTAGATTCACATTTCCAGTGAACATTTTTTCCTTTTTTCCCATTTTTTCCTTTCTTTCTTGAAAAATCAGGATTTTTTTTAACAAAATCTCTCTCTCTCTCTCTCTCTCTCTCTCTCTCTTTCTCTCTCTCTCTCTCTCTCTCTCTCTCTCTGCTTGTCATGATGTTAGTTTTCTTTGGCTTTCCCATAGAGGACTAAGTGATTTTCTTTGAAGTTTTTATTGATGAATAGATTCCTATAAATAACTGTCTGGAGTAGCCGCCTGATCTTCCTTCATGTCCTGGAGTAATCAAACTGGCAGGACGAAAAGTGTTGGGGATCAAAATTTATGGCTGCCCAATGTTAAGCGTTTCAATGGGTGTCATACTCTTCCACTTGGTGTCTACAGATGTAAAATCAGAGGTACGCAGGGTCCAAAAACTCCAATTCCACGTTTCAGATGGAAGACGCAACAGACAATCCACGAAGGTGTGTCATTAAGAGTTTGGTGTCATAAATAATGTGTGCAGGCAGGAGAACAGAAATAGTTGGGGAAGAGGGTTTCCTTCCAAGTATTTTTTGGGGGGGATATGAAACTGCAGAGTGTGCTCCACACATCAGGGTTTTACGCCCAGGAGCAGGTGGAACATTGCATAGCACAACATAGAATCCAGCAAGCTGAAGATCTCAGCATTCATGCTTTTCAACAAAACTCACCGCCACTTTTTCCTACTATTATGGGACTCCTGTCCTGTAAGTTTCTTTTGAGCGTTTATTTTTCTTGCAACGTGAGTCATGAATGTGAAAAAAAAAAGACTGATGCATGGTGTTTATTATTGCTGTGCAGCTTGGCTCACTTTCTTTGAGCGACCTGATTTCTTTTTCAATGATGGCGCACACTAAACTGGGTGATGCAGGCTGACCTTTGTGAAACTGACTGTAACTTGTTCTGCACTGTGACAGCAGTTGCCACTGGGGGCTTTTTGATCTCCTCCAACACTCACAATCTGCTCAGTAGCCGACCATCACTTTGCCCCATCTTCAAATTTGCCCTCCTCCTCCTCCTCCTCTTCCTCCTGCTCTGCAGATGTGAAACCGGCTTGATCCGATTCCCAAAATACTTTTCATCCCAACAGCGGTTTATCCAACCTGCAGATGGAGCAGCCTCAAGCTCTGTTGGCTCACCCTTAGTGAGCAATCGAATGAATGCAGTTTGAGCCGGAGGGATCATGTATGTTATAATTGCATTATAATGCCCAGCCGCATGTGAAACAGACCAAACAAAACAAATGTTTGCTTTAAAAAAAAGTTTCTCCTTGTGGTTTTCCTTGTGGCTGCTGGATCCAGTCTTCCTTTTTTGTTCCCACTACACACAGAGCTGGAATTATGAGAGGGTGAGCAGGTGGAATCTTCCATGACATCCACAAGCCCCCCACCGACTGCACCCCCAGTTGTGGCCAAATCATGCTCTCCCATAGCCTTCCCATAGCAGCTAGGGGGCTGGGCTCCTTTGGTGTGTGTCCCCCACTCATAATTCAAATTGTGGACATTGGCAATTATCAAACTCTTGCCCTAGGTCAGGGGGTGCCAGGCTGGGCATTTGGAAAAAGGGAGAAGACGCCTTCAGTCCAACTTCGCCATTACCCTAACTTTTCACTGAGCATCCCAGAAAATCCAGAAGAAGTGTCAGAGAATTTTTGGTGTGTGATTCCCCCCCTTTTCCAGGTTAAAAGACCCATTAATGGTGCCATCAAAGCCTCCCCATGCCCCCCATCACTAGCATTGTCCCTTGTGAGGGGGCGCATAGCAGCTAAGAGACCAAACTATAACTCAGGACTTCCTGGCTTTGAATCTCACTTCTGCCAAGGAGTTCACTAAACAGACTTCAACAAACCATTTCCTCTCGGCCTCAGTCTTCCCCGTCTGCAATATAGGGATAATAATACCTTCTCTGCCTTACAGGTTGTTGTAAGGACGACATGGATGTAATGACATAATGACATGGATGTGAGGTGCTTTTCACATTCAGAAGGTGCTATAAAAATACATGAGTACAGGCATGCCCTGCTGCGGTGCCTTTCCGGGTCCACCTGTGGCAGTGATGTCATGCAGGGGGAACGCGGGGGAACTCAGTTCCACTAGTTAAAATTAGGGCTGACTCTGCCCAATTCACTCTCCCTCCTCCCCCCTCCCAATTCCTCTGCAAAGAGCTTTTCTTCTTGGTTGGCCGGCACTCAGAGGGTTAAAGGGAGCAACTCCGGATTCCTAGGGGGGCGAAGGCAGTGATGTCATTCAGGGGGAATGGACCAGAATGGGCGTTCCGGATCCTAACGGGCTCCATGGCTGGTTCCGGGTTCCCGACAAGTGCCAGTTAAAAGTAAGTTCCTGTTCCTAAATCATTTGAATGACACCACTGACCTGTGGATACATGAAACCATGGATACTGGGGATGCCTTTTGAAAGACAGGAGAACATCGGTGGTTTTGCTGCAAACAAGGCAAAAAAAAAAAGAGTTTTGTTTACTGTTCCCCTATCGTTTAAGAGGAGTTCCAATATCCATGGTATCCGTGGACAATGAAAACCGTGGATACCGAATCTGTAAATACCAGGACATGCCTATAGTAGTATTACATGTGCCCCTGCCTATCAGCCATTCATTAATTTCCCCCTCCATGCATATAGAAAATGTGCAGAGGGGGGCAGTGGTACCCCCATTCACTAGGTTAGCGGCACCAGCCAGCTTCACACACTGTATTGGCACATTCAGTGGGTCATCTGCATCACCTTGTGGGGATTTAGGTTGGACTGGGCTACATGTGTGTCCCGGGATAGGCTCTCCTTTTAGATGTCCTGCCAAGCACAGGGGCATCAGGAGTCGGGAGCCCAACAGGTGCAGTTCTTTCGTTTCGTATTGTACACTGTACACGTGGCGGGGAATAAGCGAATCTGAGAATGGCCACGATAAGCGGAGGTGTTTATTGCTTTATTCCTTGCAACATGTCAGACTCTTGAAATGTCATGTGCTCCGCGCAGCCTGCACCGGAAACCCGCTTTGTTCGCCGTGTTCCGCAGTCTTGCAAAAAACCTTTTGTGCAAGAAAGAGCGAGCAAATTTTTCGACCTGCTTTCCAGAAATGTGGGAAAGTTTATTTATTCCTCCATGCATTCCTGATTTGCAGTGCGCTCTCTAAAAATGTCTCTCAGATTTAGGCTGAGTGAGCTCATGCTAAATTTAGCAATGATCTTTTAAACAAACATTCTTTACGCTTTGCTGAATGAGCACTGAAGCTGGATTAAACGCATGGACCTTATTTACCATGTTTCATTCTTCCGCAGCCTCTTTCCTGAATTACTTGCAATCTGATGGAGGGGGCTGGCCAAAAACCGAGAGGATTCACTGTGGAATGTGGAAAAAGAGCCCCCCAAATTAGAACTTACTATGAAGCTCGTCCCGGTTTTATTTGCTGTTGCATTGAGAACAAGGCTCTAGTCCTGAATATGAATTGGCAGCTTCTGCAGAAAGTGCAGTTCAAAAGACATGAGTCTCAGAACCCTGGCCTGACCCCCTCCCCCCACACACCTGACCCCCTGCAGAAGACCCCCTGCTCAGCTGCTGTATTCAGTGGTGCCGAAGTAGGCTGTGGGAGCAAAGCAGCGGATGTCTTTTCTCATAAACAGACACTCGTGTGCGCTCACAGTAGATCTTGTTGGTCATTTTCAAACAGCCTGGACTCGAAGACGTTTAGCCACATTTGGAGCCTGGATAGGTAATTCAGGAGAGGGTGGGAGGGGCCATTGCTCCGTAGTCTCACATGGGCTCTTATCAGATGAACTGGGTTCTAGGGTGTTGTTGGAGGGTGTTCACTCAGCTCCAACAAGACACTGGCTGGGCCTGTCGGGAACCACAGAGAGAAGACCTTGAGGTAACAGGGAGATCATTTTGAAATGGTGTGGCAGACAGTTCTGGTCTCTCCTTGAAGAGTCTCGATTCAAGTCACCCCCAGACTGGCCAAAAACCTCCCCACGCCCAAGATAGCATGTCAGCTATTCAGTGATGTCATGCAGGGGGTACGCGGGGGTACGCGAGTACTGGTTTCTAGGATTACAGCTGGCCCCGCCCATTCGCCCGCCCACTCGCCAACTCCGCCCTCTGCAACGTTTGGATTTCCTGCATGTTTGAGTTGCCTGCATGTTCTCAGAGCCAGGCAGGCAGGCAGGCAACGAGCGGAGCCTTTCCTTTCCTTGCCACTGAAAAATGAGTTGCTCTGGGGTTTTAACATGATGCCAGGTCTCCTTAACATGTTCTGGGGGTGCTGTGGAATACTGTTGCAACTGTTGGGTCAGTTTAAAATCATCTGAGGCCTCAAAAAGGGCTTTTTTCATGTCACTTCCTGCCACGACATCACTTCCGGCTTATGACGTCACTTCCGGTGGGCGGGTCCCCACACGTGCCAATCAAAAGTGAGTACCTGTCCTTAAATCATTTAGATGACACCACTGCAGCTCTTGCTCACCTGGTAATTTGCCAGCCTCTCCTTCAGGGCTGGCCTGCCACTGTTGTGCTTGGGTGTGGCCACCTCCGCCTGCCCACTTGCCTCCATTATTCCTCAGGGATGCTCTTCTAGGCCACCACTCCTCTCTTGTCCTCCACACTTCCTCTTCTGGTCCATTCCCTTCTTCCTGCTCCAATCCAGGGAGCAGGAGCAGCAGGGACTGGCACAACACGAGAGGAGGGCAGGCAGAATGGAACCTGTGGATGCCTGTGTTTTTAGCAGCTCTCATACCTAATTCCAAAATCCCACTATTTTCCAAGTGGACGTAACAGAGTCTGGCCTAAGCACCCCCATCCCTCAAAAACCACCCCACATTTTCCCCCCACTGCAAAGCAGCCCACGTCCTGCCTGCTGGAACGGCGCAAGTCCGGAAGGGCTGCTCTGCTGTCACCTACTGTGGGTTTCTTCGGCCTGCCGAGGCCGGCTTGGTCATCGCGGGTTGCCTCAGCCTCTGCAGAGAACTCTCCAGCCAACAGAGTCCTGCATGGGAGGAAGGCAGCTCCTTGGGTTTGGGCTGCCTGCCAGGCCCTCTCTTCCGAGCCAGAAAGTGGCCAGCAGGAGAGGGTCCAGGAGAGGTTCCCAAACCCCTGATGTCGGACTCATCCCGTGTCTTGAGCAGATGCTTTGCGGGCTGGGCCAGGAGCCACGGAGCTGTGGTAGACCCAGAGGACTCTGGAGCCAACAGAGCAGGCCGGGAGCCAAGCCGGGAGCCCAGCTGAATGGCTTTCTTGTTTCATGGGGACGTTTCAACTGGGCAGGAGAGACTGTTTTGGTGTCTGTGGCTATTTTGCTGCGCGCAAAGCAGAGCATTTCCCATTTGTGCCGGAATTTACAGTAACTTGCCAGCAGGAGGGTGAAACTGTGTGGTTACGAACCAGGAAGTTGTCCTTGCCGTGGGGGTGGGAGGAGGGGAGCTCCACAATGGGGGCTGTTTTCTCTTTTGAAGGGTGTTGCGAAGGCCAGGGGAGCAGGGGCACCGGAGGCCTGATCCCACCAGCAGCTTCCAAAGTCTACCTGGTGACCAAGACTGACGTCTAAGGAAGTCTATGACTACTGTCCATCGTGATGGTGATTCCTATTATTCCGTGTCCAGCCTCATTGCAGGCAAGCCTCCCACTTGCAAGGAGGAGAATTGCATTGTCCCAGCAATTATAGAACTGAAAAGGGATCCTATTTCTTCTCTAGTTTAAGTTTCAGTAGCGGGAGGGGAAACAAATTGGGGGCAGGGGGAGCTTCACAGCAGTGTTTCCAAGCTTCTTCCCCAGGAATAAATCCTATGCTTTTGGATTCACTCAAGGTTACATTGCACAAAGGAGCTAAACTGACTGCAATGGAGGGGGGCAAATGCTGTGCAATGCAATGGAGGGGAGCAAAAATTGGGCAGGACTCCTCTGCACAGCTATTTGAAAGTGGGTGCCATTAACTTCTGAGTCAACATACATAGGATGGGGCTGCTGTTGGCATCCTGAAGGCTGAGATCCTAAGCACCTTTGTAGGGATACAGTCCCGTGACAACCGTGTGACGGTGTACAATTTTGTAAAGCAAAATTCATCCCATGCAAATTCCACCACTCCCCCCCCCCCCAAGCAAGCAGCCTGCGCAGGGAACTGATTAAAAGCAAAAGAAATAACATGAAACCAAACAGGAACTAGTTGTAGCAAAATATTTTTTATTGACTATAGGTGTTGTCCCCTAATGAAAACTTCTCAAATATAGCCTTTACCTACTCATATACACAGACTTATTATAGCAAGGATAAATGAAGTCCCGGCTTGTCTACAAGGTAATCTATGGGGGGGGGGGGGTTAACACGGAGAAAGATGCAAGCGTTCCTTTTGATCCCGCTGGGGGTGTTCTGGGCTTCACCTGCCGGGGGTATTTTGTGGCTTTGTGAACGACCCTAATAAGGTCCAGTCGGAGCCCAGCCGGATTCCAAACGGAGCATCGCCCGGAACGTTTTCTGTCTAAATAGAGAGGCGCGATTAAAAGGCTGTTTTGAAACCCTGAAGCAAACGGTCTGGAATGACCCCCAAGCGGAGTTGAAGCGAGAGGTGACACCCGCCCCACTTTGTACACTGGTCTGCAGAAAAGGAAAAAAAATCCATGTAACGTATTGAAACATAAGAATAATAACGAAATAAGAACGGATGCTATTCGAAAGCCCGGGGCTTGTTCCTTTGCGCTGAATAATGGTCAGGCTGTTCGTAACTTTTTTTTTTCCGGAAGGCAGAGACAAGCGAATGCGTCTGTGTGAATGCGAAATCCACGGGGATCAAGAGAGGAAGAGGAGAAACGGGAAGCTGCGGTATAGTTTAGAAAATGCTGACAGAGATGTCTACTCGGGAGTAAATCCCACGCACTTCACGGCAATATACTTCCGAGTCGAGTTCGCTTTGGATCGCATCGTTCCGACGCGATCCACAGCAGACTTACTCGGAAGTAAGTCCCATCGCGGGGCTGACCGCGTCCCAGTGAGTGGGCGCAGGATCGCTGCTTCGGGTGTTCTGAGCGGGTGAGAATTCAAGCCTGCTCCAGTAAGGAAAGCAGGAGGAGATTGCTCCCGTCGAGGTGCGGTCCTCGAAGCAGTTCAGGACGCCACTTGCTTCAACCTCTAAACGGAAAAGCACTCTGGAGAAAACGGCGGAGCTTACTTCGAAGTAGAGGAAACTTTCTGGCTAGGGGGCGGGGGAGAGGAGTCCTGCGAGATGGACGCGGCGGAGAAACCTCCTGGCGCTCCGCTCGAAGAACTCGGTTGGACTGACCCGCGGTGCGGACCTGCACGTGGGAACCCCAACCCCAGACCCGGCAGGGCCGCCACATCCCGTGGCTCCAAGGCCCTGCCCGCCTGCCCGCCCTCCGCTCGGTTTGCGGCGGCGTCCGGAGTAGTCCGGCGCCCGTCGGGGCTACTGGAAGTGAAACACGGTGTCGGGGAAGCCGAGGGGCAGGTAGGAGAGGACCGGGATGCCCAGCTGGTAGAAGCGCCCCTGAATCTGGGAGTCCAGCACCAGCGAAGCGTTGAGCGCCGCCTGCGCCTCGGCGCTGCCCAGCCCGTCCAGTCTGGAGGCGCCCTTCGCGTCCCCCTTGGCCGGCCTGCGGAGGACTTTCTTGCCCAGGATGCTGTCTATGCTGAAGCTCTGCGGCTTGGCGGGGCCGCCCCTCGGGGCGTCGGGGTCCGCCCGGCGGGCCGCGGAGCCTCCCTGGGGCGCCTCGGAAGGAGCCCGTTCCCGAGGGAGCGGCCCGGCTGCGGGCGCGCCGGCGCGCACAGGAGCGCCCTCCCCGGCGTCGAAGGCGGCTCGGGCCTCGGGGGGAGGCGCGGCATGGCGCGCCGAGTGGCTCCGAATAGCCGCGCAGCCGGACGGGGTCACCGGGAGGTGAGGGTGCTGGAGCCCGCTGGGGCCTGATCCCGAGGCGCGCCCGCTCGTCTCCGGGTCCAGTCGGCCCCGCGCTTCCTCCGCCGCCGCCGCCTCCTCGCCCACGGCCGCCTCCAGGGCTCGCTCCTCCGGGGAGAGGTGGTCGCGCAGGCTCCCCGGGGGCGCCTCGGCGCTGCGCCCCCCCTCGCCGTCCGCGCCCTTCTCCGCCTCGACCCCCTCGACCCCGAGGGGGGCTTTGGTCTTCCTCTTCCTGCGCCGGTAGTTCCCGTTCTCGAACATGTCCAGGCAGCGGGGGTCCAGCGTCCAGTAGCTGCCCTTGCCGGGCCGCCCCTTCTCCCGGGGGACCTTGACGAAGCAGTCGTTGAGCGAGAGGTTGTGCCGGATGGAGTTCTGCCAGCCCTGCTTGTTCTCCCGGTAGAAGGGGAAGCGCTCCATGATGAACTGGTAGATGCCGTTGAGGGTCACCCTCCGCTCCGGCGCCTCCTTGATGGCCATGGCGATCAGGGCGATGTAGCTGTACGGGGGCTTCTGCGGGGGCTCCTGCCTGGAGAGGACCCCCGCCGAGGCGAAGCCCAGCGCCCCGGGCAGCCCTCCCCTCTCGGCCCCGTAGAGGTACACCACGGGGGAGCTGCCCAGGGAAGACGGGGCCAGGCGGTGGTGGTGGTGGTGGCTGCTATAGAGCTGGCTCATGGCCGATCCGAAGGGACTCCGCTCGTTCCCCGCGGGGGCCAGGCACGAGGGGGGCCCTCTCGGGTCTCCCCCAGATCTGCGCGCGCGGGGACGGCTGCCGCTCCTTCTGCCTCCGTTTCTCCCGCTGCCCCTGCTTCATAGCGCTTTCCCGAGGAGGAGAGAAGCGAGAAGAAGGAGAAGTCGGAGAAGGGGTGTGAGGGGGGGGAGGAAATGTGAAATAATTGTTGTAAGTTTGCGATTATATGTTGACTTAGCTCTGGAAAATAAATTGTCTCCGATAAACAGTCGTTTGTGCGCTCAGCCCACCCACATTAATTAAAATTTTCATTGCGGCTGCAGCCCTTTTTTCCACGTGGCTCGCCGGGTACCAGCCAATGACTCCCCCGGTTCTCCCTTCATTTGTTTATAGCATTAGTCTGTTGATAAGTCTGCCCACCCAAGTCGAATCAAGCTGTGTTTATTTGGAAAAATTTCCGGGCACCCAATATATAAACGCTCCGATCTGATGTTTGAAATCTCACGTCCACCCCCCTTGCTTCCCCGCCTCCATCCTCCTCCTCTCCCCCCCCCCGCCGCCGCTCCCCCCACCCCACCCCACCCTTTGACGTTGTGAGCACGAATCTGGATAGTTGCGCGGTTGGGTTCCGGAGGAAAAAGCCGGCAAGCCAGCGGGGAGTGCGCTCGCACGCTTCTCTTCCTCTCTTTCTGCCGCCGGAGACGTCTGAATAGCGAGTCCTGGATCTTCTGCAACTGTTGAAGAACGTGGGAAACACACACGCACACCAGCCCAAAGATGCTCGACCGAATGCAAGGAAGAGCAGCTCTCTCCTGCCCCCGCCTCCACCCCCAACAACGGGTCTTCAGCGACATGTGCCTCTCCCTCTCCGGGGACCTCTATCCTGCTCCACTTCACGTCTTCTGCCTTGTTGTCACAACTCCAAAGCTTACTGGAGAGACCTCCTCCGCCTCTGTGTGTCAGTGTAATCCGCTTTTGCAGCCACCTCCGTCAGCGGCCATCATCAAATCCTGTGGCAGTGAGTTCCATAAGCTGGTTATGCCTCTCATGAAGGAGTGCTTCCTTTGGCCTGGCCAGCATCTTTTGCCAAGCAATTGCATTGGGTGCCTTCCGGTGTTATAAAAGACAGGGAAAGTGCCTTTTGACCCACTTTCTGTCGTTCCCAATTGTATAGTCTTCCATCATGTCTCCCTTTATAATCTTTTTTCCTAAACTCAGAAGCCACAAACACTTTAGGGTTTCTGCATAAGGAAGACCAGCCCGTTTATCACTTAGCCTTGCTCATTCTGGCCAATGTGTGCTGGATTAGTGCTGATAATGGCACTCCTTCCCCACCCTGCCCCAGTAAAATCTTCTTCACCAAAACACTCTAATTAAATGGCATTTGCTAAGGGTGGAGACAATCACTTCTTTAGAGAGCTGAAGATGGGATGAGAGAGTCTTTGTTGCCCCCAAGGACAAGATCCTCATACCTGTACAGGAGCTGCCATTCATGAGGCCCTGTGGCAATCACCCTCCAGTGTTGGATTGGTGGAAGACTGCTTGCCAGGGACAGTTCCTCCCTACTGGTCTGCAAGCTTCCTGGAGCAAGAGGAAGTGGAGGAGAGGAGAGTGGTAGGCTAGAGTGCCAAGAATGAATAGGGAGGAGCAGTGGCAGGGGGCCACTGCCAGGGAAGGGGTATGATACCATCCCAAATCCAACGTGGCTTGGGCCACCAATCTTTTGGTTTTGTTGTATCTCTAAAACCTGCCAGTTCTGTTGAACCAGCCGTGATAGTATAATTGGGGGCAAACATCCCAGCAAGCAAAGCTTCCATCATTTTCTCATTTGCTACTTTGGACATATTGGCCCCCTCTCATCATAGCTGACTCCCCCCTCCCCCAAAAAAGTGCCTCCCTCTCGCTTTTCATGCCACATGCACGAATGTAGTTAATTCTGGAGATGCTCACAGATGGCGCAAGGCATGTTGGTTCCTGGAAGGGAAAATGCAAGTCCCAGCTGCAGCATTTGTAACAATAAAATGAAATAATAGCCATTTGCTAGCTTTGAAAGGTATCCCAAAATCAGGCCAAAACCAGGCCAGCCAGGAGGAGAATTCAAAAGGAAAATCCTGGCCAATGCAGCCTCATCAATATTGTATAGTGGACAATATTGGAGCCAATTTAAACCGAAGTGCATCGTGGCCGCACAACCATGAAGTTGCCTCCTTTTCCTTGAATCTGCCAGGAAATACAAATGTTAAACTTGATGGAAAGTTTGGATTGATTGAATGTTAAACCATGATTTCTGTTATATATCCTCATCGTACCATCCCTGTGCATGGCATTTTACAAAGTTATGAGAGGTCAAGCCCTTGCTCCAAGGAGCTTACAATCTAAAATGCAACTGGGGGGGGGGAGGCAATGGAGGAAGGGGGAACAGAGGTAGGGCAAACAAGGAGATAATCCATATTTATTTCAATGGATGTCATGCTTTGCAAGATACAAGGGTGCAGTTCTCTGTCCCAAGGAGATTACATTTAAATATGTGATACAGGGGAGACAACAGAGGAAGAGAATGGAGGTGGCGGTGAAGGTAAAACAAGAAGGACTATGCCATTGTTTGTTTCCATATCTTTTTTGTCTTTCTTACACTAGAGTATAAGGCTATGTGGCTAGCCTCACACTGATGACGTTCACACAGTGGCCTGAATAGTGTGAGTGTTCTTTTTTTTCTTTTCTTTTTTTATACTGCCTGGTTTGCAAACAGGCTGGAGTTCTGGACTGTGTCAAGCATAAACATTCTTGATGCAGAATACAAAGCAGAAGAGCGCCTGTTTCAAATTGAATATTCATTTTTGCCAATGCAAGTTGTGCAGTTGAATTACAGAGGAAGGCACGCACACCTCCACCCGGATGGTCTTGTGACCAGATTAGGCCATGGCTGCCCTGCAGATGCCATTCAAACAGGTTGGAAACTAATCCTTTTTTCTTTTCTTTTCCCTGCTGGCCCAACTTCCTCTACCCAGCCGTGATCTTGGGAGACTTTTCACACATGCGGGTTAAGAATAGTCTTTGCCTGCTGTTCCTCTGAATGTTATCAGTGCAAAAGAGACAGGAAGAGACGGTTGATCATGGCAATGGGCGTTCCAGCAATGGTAGGCCCTGGCAAATGGGTGGAAGCACCAACCCCTTCAAGTCTCTTGTAAGGATGAAAAGGCCCTTGGTTAAGGAGGCTCAACCTCTTCGCAGAACTACAATTCCCAGGGTCCTTTGGAAGGAAGCAATGACAGTGAAACAGACTTGAAACTGATTTAACCTTGTTATGCATTTGCAGGGGAGCAATGTTCCGCAGGCCTAGCCTCACAGCAATGGTCCCCTCTTGGCACAACTGGAAATGTTGGCAGGGTCCTACGAAAAGTGAGTTTTCTTTCTCCGCAGATACCTTCATTCCTAGAAATGGAAAGGGGGTCTTGAGATCTGGTGGACTGTGTGCTGGCCCTGGGATTCACACACGTTATATGGCCTGACACTGATCAGCACAGCCAAAGACCCCCAGTGCATGTTGAGTTACGGGACTGCCCCACGTGTAGGCCGCAATCCTATACACACTTTCCTGAGAGAAAGCCCCAGGGAACACCATGGGACTGCTTCTACAGAGGCATACCTAAGATTGCACTGTTGGACCACCCCCACCCCCCAAACTGACGACGACGTAGAGTCATTGCCAAATCGGTTTTGGGGTGCTGAATGGCAGTGCCATAGCTGTGTTGAATCCGCAACTGAAAATCTTGGAGCGCAACTTTCTAAACACAGATTCAGTCCCAAGAGTCACTTAAAAATAGCCTGCATTTGCTCTTAAGCAAGCCACAGAGGCGTTTCTACAGGGATGGCAAAGCTCTAAGTTTTGCAAGAAGCCTTACCCTGTCATGTAAATCCCTCCTCTCCCTTGCTGCTGTAGCCAGTAAGCAACGCCAAGATTGGCTAAAACGGTGCAGGAGAGGAGTGATTTCCACTGCAAGGTAAGGCTTCTTGCAAAACTTAGAGCTTTGCCATCCCTGTAGAAACGCCACTGGCAAGCCAACAGGACGTTGATACGACTGTCACAACCGTTTAAGGTCAATCACATCATGCCAGAGCTCAGAAACAACACCTGGGGAGGCAGCCTTGCGGTGGCATGGCAGGTATGCCTGGATCAAATTGGGGTCCATAAGACAGTGAGAATACAAGGGTGCGCCTAAGGGTGCACCTCCAATGTGGCTGGTGCTGCGTGTGAGAAGGAACATGCACGCCGTGGCACCTTGTCACATGCTGAGGGGGTGTAGGCAGATCCACAGAAGCTTCTTTCCCACCTGCAGCCCTTCTCTCCATTTCCACAGGGTTTTTACAAAAATACAATAATAGAGCAATCACCAGAATAACACCTAGTAAGTGCATCTCTCGATTTAACACACCTGCAGAGTAGGAAAAATTGCATCTAAAATTGTACCTCTTTTCAGTGTCCTTTTGTGTGTCTAAGATGCAGCTTTGACTAAGTCAACCACTGGCATCTATATTTTGGTGCAGTTCAGTCCATCAGTAATTTTTTGATCCTCTGGTTCAATTCAAGATCAGAATTTTTTGGCTTGGTTTACATCCATTTCACACAACACCATGTTTAGTTCTTTTGCTTGCCATGCAACTGCTTTACTATTTAAAAAAACCACAACTTTTTTCACTTGAGAAAAAAATAGGTATTATTTTTTTTTAAAAAATTGTTTATTTTTGAATTTTTAGGGTTCACATATATGCAATAGAAAAATGAAACATTAATCATGCAACTGAAGGGCAATATCTGGTTACTGAACACTTTTTCATGTTCGATTCAAGGCAATCAAGGTTTGGATACAGTTCTGGTTCACGGGGGAAAAAACAAATTCTGAACCATTTTGCTTGGCGCTTTCCTTGTCACGCCCCCCAAAACTAGAATACGTTAGGCAAGATGCTCTCTTCTCCTTCCCCACCATTAATTTCAGATCTCCAAATCTCAGACAAAAGGTTGATTTGGGCAGCTCCCTGCGGTGATGACCGAGGTCCTGAATCCATCTTGCCGTGTAGGGTGACGCGCCCATGCACCAATGTGCGAAGATCAAAGCTGCAATCACAGTTCATCACCCCCACCCCATTTCAAAGAAAGTCATGGCTTGAGATCCCCTTGTCTGACTTGTGGGTCATTGCACACGTGAGCGCATTCATATAGGTGCCACGCCCAAAACACTCCTGGCTACTGCTGGTAGCTCCACCAGCTCCGTGGTTTAACTGAATCTGGCCTTTGGTGAGTATTAGCAAACAAGGTGACTGACATTTCTGTGAGGTGGCTCACCCAGATTCACTTGTGCCAGGATAGGATCAAGGGTTGGGTTGTGTAGTTTGTGCTGCTTCTCCCATGATTCCCAGGGATGGAACCCAAGTCTGGTGTGTGTCAATCATGTGCTTGCCACCATCACCTCTTGGTAACCTATAACTTAGGGCACAATCCTAACCTGGAGTTAGGCCGGCACAGTAAGGCCAGCAACATTTGGCCTGTATAAGGGTCACCATAAAGTGCATTTGGACCACTCTCGGTGTCAGGGAGGATGGCGCAGGTCTGTGTGCTGGCCTCTCTGACTCTGAGAAAGTGCAAACATACTTTATGGTGTCCCTTGTGCTGGCCAAACTTTGCTGGCCTAACTGTGTCACCCTAACTTCAGGTTTGGATTGCGTTCTCAGTGTTAGGCTCGAAGTGGCAATAAGAACTGTGATGAGATTCTAAGCTGTTGGCAGAGAGTAAGCTGGGTCACAGATTTGTCTGTCACCTGCTGTCATGATGGGATGGCCACCAAAATATCGTCATTCATTCACTTTCCCCCCCAAGCAATGAAATCTTGGCTTCCTCCTATAAGCTCCTATAACCTGAACCCTTAGCCCTCGTTTGACCACCCAGTGGGAAATTTCCTACTTTTCTATGGTCCTCACCATCCATGCCAAAGAAAAGCAAGAAGGAGATTGCTTATATATATAATCTCTGTTTTCGGGTCACGCTAGGATGGCAAGCCCCAAACATCATAAACTGGGTCCTTGGCAAAGTCCCGGAGGAGCCAGAGCTTTGTGAGTGTGGGCCTGTTGCTTTATGTTATGTACTTTTCCTGTTTATAACGGAGGAAGGGATTTGTAACAACTTAACAAGTGTGCACAGCTGGACGGTGCTTACATTAGGCCTTTGGGATGCTTGCGTTTTGTATAAACCTTTGATATTTATCTCTATTTTTATTTACTGGCGTCATGGGTTACATCAAAGGTACCAAGTGGTTGCGATTCAGAAAAAAAAAAAGTATGCAGGGACAGGGGAACAGAAGTATGGCAAATAAAGGGTATCCCCCTTTTATTCCCGATGCCTTACAGAGTTTTCCTCTCTCTCTCTCTAACAAGCCACAAGCCCTTTTCAAAGCCACCAGCCCAACCCAAGTAAGAACGGTTACGTAGTTCTTTTCAAACCTTCTCGAGTCAAGTTTCTAGTCCTTAAGGTTTTGTAAGCATGTAAACAAAGTTTCTGTGGGTGCAATCCTAAACCCCTTCTTCGTCCAGCGCAAGCCACTTGCGCCTGCCAAGCACTGTTGCAAACATGCCATAAAACACATTTGCACCAGTGCAAAGCATGCAGGCAAAGGGCGGGGGGGGGGGGGACATTCCAGCAGGCAGGGTGGCCTGGGAAGGAGGGTGGAGACTGGATGCGGCCATTAAGCAGCAACACCATAATTCTGAAAAGCACTTTGGACTCCTGCTCTGTCAAAATCTAGAGATGACAATCTCCTTGGGGCAGAGATCTATTTCAGGCTTCGCTGTAAGAGCCAAGGTATTAAAGATGCAATAATAAAAACAGCAATTTTTCTGTAATCTATCTGTGTTGGGGATCCTTGGAATCAAAAGTGTGGGATATTAAATATCACGATAAATACACTTCCTTTTTCCTTTCAGAGAGCCTCTAAAAAACATCTTTTCCTAAGTGTGGGTTGCCATTTTCATTTTGTCTTCTTCTTCTCTGTCATTTCTTGAAGACATAATTTTTCATCCTTGTCTTCATCACCATAATTGTCATTTACACCACATCAATGTTGTGGTTATATTTCAAGGCTGAGTGACCAGGAGTAGGTGGGGATGCCAAGGTAATGGGCAAGACGTGAAGCGAAGGATAGAGGGTTACAGCCTAAGCAGGTCTTTTGTCGTTTAAATAGCAAACTCCAGCATTTTCACACTAATCTGGTCTCATGAGTGGAATAGTTTAAACTCGAGATGGGGGGGGGTAAAATGGGAACAGCGCTGTGAAGCAGGTAAAGGACAGCAATTCTGTCCGCCGAAAAAGAGGCACAGAATAACTAGTAACGCGAATATACCCGAGTTAACTTTTCAGTCACGTCCTACAAACTCTCCTGCGTCTGGACGTCACATTGTCTGTGCTGGTGGTGACAGGTCCACGTACAAATCGGGGCAAGAGGCAAACATGTGGATTTTAAACCTCTCACTGACACCCAGCCTGCACACTTACCAGGAAACAAGCTCTATTGAAGTAAGTGGGATTTCTTTCTGAGTAAAATGGTTTCGCATGGGACGTCAGTTTCAAAACCCCAAGTCGAAGAAGAGATACAGGGTCGAAGAGCTCCCTCCTGGATACTTTTCAGAATCATTCCGTTCCACTGATGAACTCAGCGGAATTTCCATGTATTGTCACGATTAATGGTTTAGGATCCTGTGTTTTGGTGCTGTTTAACGGCGCGGGAAATTAATCCGAAGTAGAGCCATGGTTAGATGTTAATTCGGATCAGAGCCCTGCCGTTTGTCATTCGGAGCGGAGATCGCCGAGGAACCGGACCGAAAATCTCTTTCTCCTTTGCCTAAACCTTTTGGGAAACGCTTTGTCTGAAATCTCCTCGAGAAAAGGAAGAAGAAAAAATGTCCAACCAAGACATAATAAAAGATAATACATAATCTCATACAGCACAGTAATGCGCCGCGTTTGGAATCATGTTTACGGTTCTCCAGACACCGTAAACAAAAAAAGGTGGGGAGCACGGGGAAGCAGCTGCGGGAACTCCCTGGAGTGAGGAGAAATACGGTAGAATGTTAAGGACACAAAGACCACCAATCAGAGGGCCTCGAGCTGCTGATTGGTTCCTTGCGTGTCTCTTCCCTACTTCCGATAGCTGGTGACGTTTGCTAGACCGCCTCGTGGGCGGCGAGGGAGGCGAAAACGCCGGGCTTCAGAGCTGAACTCTCCAAGACGTAAAGTGATGATGAAGGAACTGGTTTTCTGAGCATATCAAGAGTGCCTTTCCACAAGCGTGTGCCTGCACCGCTTAAGTTTTAAGGAGGCTGCTAAGATCCTAGAATCTTTGTCCCTTTTGATGGATAAAGCAATGAGAGAGCGTAATGATGGGGCAGATGCGTCTGGATCATTATTGTGTGCTTTTTGTCTTGCCCCAAAATGGTAATCAATGCATGAATAAAATCAACACGTCTGTAACCAGAGAACTATTTCACTGCACCCATAGCAGAATGAACACAAGAGGCTGTCTGTTGCCTCTCTGCATGAATTCCTGAACTGGGAAGTTAGCACAGCATGGCATTGCAGACAAATACGACAAGAATACAGAATACCAGAATGGCAGCAGCACCTATCCCAAAGGCAGACTGAAATAGGAAGGCCTTAAAAGCCATCTCTGAAAAAGACAGTAGGAAAGGGGCCAGACACACCTCCCACGGGAGCACATTCCAAAGCACTTGCTCTTATGGCCTCTAAATGGAAGCATTTTTCCCCCAGAGGAAAATGTTTGTCCGATTTTCATTCAGGAGGGATGGAGAAAAGCTTAGCTATGAGAATTCGAGAACCACAGATGTGTTGTTCCTCTATGCCACCTTAGGCTGTGCTTTACATAGGAAAAGTGGGATATACATTGTTAAAATAAAAGCACTTAGGTTTCAGACTACAATCCTAACAGAGTTAGGCCAGCAAAGTTTGACCAGCACAAGGGACACCGTAAAGTATGTTTGGAGCACTCTCAGAGTCAGAGAGGCCAGCACAAGACGTGCGCCATCCTCCCTGACTCTGAGAGTGGTCAAAGCGTGCTTTATGGTGGCCCTTGTGCTGGCCAAACTTTGCTGGCCCAACTGTGCCGGCCTAACTCCAAGTTAGGATGGTGCTCTAAGAGGAGTAGCACTTGAAAAAGTGCACCCAGTAAGCAGGGGTAACTGTATTATCATACATGGAAATGACAATGACCCATATTAACACCTTATTGATTCTCAGAACCATCAGTCTCACTGGTTAGTTTTTAAGAAAACCCACTTTTTGTTCCATAAGGTAATTGTTGTCTTTTTCTGGTTAATCGGCCATACTTTTTGATAGAATACAGATATTTCAACATGGTTTGTTTCATGGCATTCTGCATTAAATTACCTTTCTAGTGATATATAACATGATGGTATTATTTGTAATGACCAAGGTTTTCACAATTTCAGCTACTAGTGTCAAGTGCAGCTTGTTGCCCTCCTAAAGCGGGACACCCAGGGCAATCGACACCCCCAGCCCTCTTAGCTTTGCCACTGGGAGGCTCCACAAGAGCTATTGTGACTAACAGCCATTGAGAGATTTCCATGTGGCCTCCGTAAGCCAACTGTGGAGTGCATGAAGTTTGGCCACAATCCAAAGAACTGCATGGCACAAAGAGCTTTCATGTGCCCAAGGTGCCTTGGGTCTTTGGTGCCGTCATAAAACCAAACAAAAAATAGATTCCTGGATATTTTGGCCGGGCAGATCAATGATGATCACCACTCTGCACTTCTCTCTCTTCTCCTTAGACTGATAGGATCTCCTTCTCTTTGCTGGCAACATAACTGGTTCACCCAAAGGACACAGTGTACAATGATTGACCCTTTTGTCAGCGAGCTCTGAGTGAATCTGCCTGTTCCTTAACTCACAGCAGGTGAATTTCAGACAGTCTCTCTCTCTCTCTCTCTCTCTCTCTCTCTCTCTCTCTCTCTCTCTCATTCTAAGTAACAGGGAGAAGGTATATGTGTGTGTGCTGCCTTGGCGGACTGCACTGGAAAGAGCCACATGATACAAAAGAGCTGTGGTTGTTTTTCAGGACATACTTTCTCAGATTAAATTTGGGAAGGGGGTGGACAGAAAGGTTCTTGTGCCCCTCCTCCCCTAGCTGAACGTTCTAAGTTATTTTGGCACTGGGGCTCCTTGATATTCCCTTCCACGAGCTCACAGGGGCCAAGATAAACTCTGAGCACAAGCAGGGGGCAAGGCGGCGGCTTACAGAAACTGAAGTAACAATTGCACTTTTGTTCTTGGTGGAAACCTTAGTCTCCCTGTAACCATTCTGCTGGAGTGAAGAGGGAAGGATTCATCCGGTTGGGTTAGGGACAACATGGGCAGCTGCCTTACACCAGCTCAGGCCACTGGTCCATCTAGCCAGCCAGTCTTGTCTGCAGGCAGGGGCTCCCCATCATGGTTGTGGCCAGAGGCTCTTCCTGTCAATCACTGCCAGATCCCTTTAACCAGGGATGGATCTGAGTCCCTCTGCAGGCATGCAAAGCAGGTGTCCTGCCACTGAGCTATGTCTCCTCCCAGAAAGTAAATAGTCATTTGTCAGCTTTTGGAAAACCACTTGGTCAAAGCGGACCAAACGCTAGTACAAAGATAGCCAACCTTTTTATCTCATGGCTCAATGACAAGGCATGAAAATTGCCAAGGCGCGCCATCAGTTTTTTTGACCATTGACAAGGCACAAAACACTGCCCAGTGGTTAAAAAAAAAAAAAAAAAAAAAGATCACTGCAGTTTGAATCCGTTTGCAGCAGTTAGTTTGATCGCACAAACTAACTTTGAGTATCACTGAAACTTTCACGGAATGCACATTGGCTATGAAAATATGACAGGCCCGTCCTGTTCCTAAGTCAAGCCTAAAGCAGCTCCCGATTTCTACTTCCTTTTAGGTGACGAGATCTTCTGGACTCGAGCGCACAGTTTCAACCACTCATGTAGAGGAGCCATTTCACGGGTGTGGGGGGAGAGGGGTCCGGACAAGTCCGTTTGGATCAGAAAGTCCAGCTGGATCCATCTAGTCCAGCACCCTGCTTCCAAAAGCGGCCAACCAGATTCCCCCAGGATGGAAGCAGAGGCAGATCAAAGGGAGGGCAAAGCTCTAAGTTTTGCAAGAAGCCTTACCTTGCAGTGGAAATCACTCCTCTCCTGCACTGTTCTAGCCAATCCTCACAAGGAAAAGCAACATCTTGGCGTTGCTTACTGGCTACAGCAGCAAGGGAGAGGAGGGATTTACATGACAGGGTAAGGCTCCTTGCAACACTTAGAGCTTTGCCCTCCCTGTAGATCTGCCTCTGGATGGAAGTCCACAATCAGAGCATAAAAGGGACAGTCACCCGGCTGTTGTCTTTGTTCCCATCCTCCAGAATTCAGATTTATAGCCTCTCTGAACATGACTAAGGGCCCAATCCAATCCAAGTTTCTAGTGCCAATGCAGATGCAATGCAGCCTGAGGTAAGCAAACACACATTCCCTGACTTCCCCTCCACTGCAGAATTCAGCACACACTCCATTGGGACTGCTACTTCAAGGCTGGAAAACTGGATAGGGTTTGGCCCTAACAATCACTGAAATATCAACTCTAGAACCAATTGTCAATAGGACTATCTGGGAATATCTGGATGGTCTTTCAGTTCCTCTGTACTTCCATAGCTGATTGATTTTCCTCCAGAACAAAATACTGGAATATGAATATCCCATGATGGCAGTTATCTTAGTTTCATAATGTATAGGCAGTGGCGTTATTCACCTGGTACACTGGGCAGGACTTACCTTTGAGCGGCAGTCCGCCCGTTGCGTCACGCTGCGTTCCGCCGCTTTCCCGCCCGCTGGAAAGCGGTGGAACACGGCATGACGCAACGGGCGGACTGCTGCTCAAAGGTAAGTCCTGCCCAGCGTACCAGGTGAATAACGCCACTGTGTATAGGCATTTGTTCTTTTTGCTCAGCAAAGAAAGGGGTTATATTAACATACTATGAATACTTCCAAGATGAAATGCTTCTCATTTTAAACAGTTTTTTTTTTAGATTTAAAGTTAACTTTCTCCAAGTTCTGCTTTACTGTCACTGAAATCTAAATTTAGGCATCTCCTTAGGATCAAAGAAAAAAAATTAACTGCTATATTAAAAACTGATTTGAATTTCCCTTATGAGGAGCTATTCTTTCTTTTTTAAACATTAAAAAAGAACCTTTATACCAGGCCAACCATGGTCCAGGAAGTGTTTAATGCCCTATGGACTCTGCTTCCCAGCAGCTCAGGAAAGAAATTGAACATTCCCTTTAATGTGTATTTCAAAAATGAAGAGAAAGAGGAAAAGGGTTTTTTAAAAACGAATTTGAAAGGGTATATATAGCAATGAAAATAGTTACATGCCCCAGTATCTGCTGGGGTTCCATTATGGACCTCATCGTAGATACCTGAAGCCGAAGATACTGGGGACACTTTTTTAAATATTGGGAAGCATCAGTGGTTTTGCTGCAACAAAGAAAAAAAAAGATTTGTTTAACGTACCCCTATCTTTTTAAGGGCACAATCCTAATCTGAAGTTAGGCCAGCAAAATTAGGCCAGCAAAGTTTGGCTGGCACCAGGGCCACCATAAAGTGCGTTTGAACCACTCTTGGAGTCAGGGAGGATGGCACATGTCTGTGTGCTGGCCTTTCTGACTCTGAGAGTGGTCCAGACATACTTTACGGTGTCCCTTGTGCTGGCCAAACTTTGCTGGCCTAACTATGCTGGCCTAACTCCAGGTTAGGATTGCGCTGTAATAGGCATCCCAGGATCCATGGTAACTGTGGATAACTGAAACCGTGGATACATTTGTATCTCGTCCTTCATCCAAAGAGGTTAGGGCAGCATACTCTCTCTTTCCCACTTCACGACGACAACCCTGTGGGGTAGATTAGGCTGAGTGGGTTGGCCCAGGATCACTCAGTGAACTGCATGTCTTATGTGTGGCTCTGAAAATGTCTGTCTTTTCCTAGTCTGCCACTACACCACACATGGCTGTGAATATTGCACAGTCGTCAATACAAAAAGCCAGCCCTCCTCTAATAGGGGCCGCCAAAGAGGGGTGAACAATCTCTGCAGATCAAATGCTAAATGCTCCACGCTGCGTCCAATACAAAGCCAAGTGGAGCAGGTTTGTACATTCGGATCACTAAGAGTAGGCAAAGCAGCTTAAGGGAATTGTTCTCGATGGGATACGCGAGCCACAGATAGTTCAGTGTTTTATTTCTCATGCATGGGGAAATGCAGTTTCACCCTACCTGGACAAAGGTCCAACCATGACCTTGTCCATGTCCAGCCATCACTAGTTCAGGTCGTCCCCTCACAGGCTCTGCTTCATAATCAACCTGGATCTTTGTTTTTCCGCTTGCCTGTTTTGAAAGAGGAACATCAGCTCCAGCGAATTAAACAAGAGGAGCCTCTTTGAGAACAAATGGCTCAACTTCAAGTCAATAACCAGGGTTATAACACTTCCCACTACCCCATACACTTGAACACTTCCTTAGAAAGCCAGAAATGAATCTTGCCTAGAAATCACAACTCAGCCTTGGAGGCCTCCCTTTGATCCAACCCGGACTAACTGGGCAAAGTATCTTATTTAGCAGGGGGAGACCAAATGTCCTTCCCCACCCCAAACATGGCATCTTCTGCAGCTCTTTTCAGACTGTAAGCCCTTTGGGGACAGGGAACCACTTGTTGATTTAAGTTGCTCTGCAAACCACTTTGTGAAGAACCTTTTTGTTGAAAAGCAGTCTATAATTATTCCTAATAAAAATAATAATTGCAGCTAGCCTGTAATGAGGGAGCGCACTCTGCATGTGCTCAGATACACCACTCTTATGTTGCCATGACAGAGAAAACAAGACAAACAAGATGTGTCTCACATCACACAACTAGTCCTAGGCTGCAACCCTACACACGTTTCCTGATAGAAAACTTCATTGAACATAATGAGACTTACTTCTAAGTAGACATGCCTAGGATTGCAATGATAGTTATTGCAAAAACACAGGGTATTTCTTTTTTCTCTAAATGACCAAAATAGCACAGACTTCACACATTCATTCTCTTTCTCATGCCTGGGAAATTGGTCACAGTTTCCAGGTCAACAACTAAAGCAAGATTCTTGGGCCAGCTCTGGTTATATCCAGAAGCTCCCTTACCCAATGTTTAAAACACATGAAATGGACCACGTTGAGAACTCGCCCATGCAAGAGTAAGTGTGAAAGGACTGTGTGGCTTCCTCTATTCCACCACAACCAAACACCCCAGAATCCTAGGGCATACTTCTTTGGAAGTAAATTTAATTCTCATAGTAATACATGGGGCACACCAGGAATTCCTCCTATTACTCAGCTTTCAACTGCATTGGTTATTTCAGATTCAATTTCTTATATATCACTATTTTTCTTTTTAAAAAATACATGCAATTGTATCAAGAAAATAATTCCAACAGAGGTCACGGCACTAAAAGATTACTATTATTCATTCGACCCTTATTGCATTCTCAGCAGATCTTAAACCAATAGATCTTAAAACACTGTAAAGAATTCTTTATTATAACACTTCTGGGATATGGGTCTTCTTACACAAGCCATATTCCATGGCTTCAGAAATATTTGTATAGATTTGAATGGTAATTAATGACACTCAAGTCCCCTTCACCCCTCCCCCCAGGATCTTCAATAACTATATCTCATACCACAAATGTAATTGATGAGCAATTAATGGATCCACTCTGGAGGAAATGAATATAAAAGACAGTCCTATCCTATATTGATATCTTGATTTCTTACAGATCTGTTTGCTTGTCTACAGTGTATTATAAGACAATATTATCTGTAGCACAATTACTACTGTGATTACAAAAATTATGTCTTCTATCGAGATCATGCCAAACATTCAGATAATTTTAATTGGCTCAAATGGCTTTAATTAATAGAACAATGATTTATGTTAAATCATCACCATTATAGTGAAATATGTTTCTGTATTTCCATTATCCTGCAATATAGGCACTTTTTATATAGATAGATAGATAGTGTTAAGATCTATTTAATTCCATTTTATAGAATTAGAATGCAAATAGTTTGAAAAAAACATTAGCAAGCATGCCTTTAATCCACTTTACTCCTTAACATTGAAAGCTCATCACTGAAATCTGAAATAGGTGCAGAAGTGGGTGACCAAAATTATACAGGCAGTGGAGAGATACATTCTCCATGAGGCTGAAGCCTTTGAGACGTTTACTATAATAATGCCTGCAGTGGAGAAAAGGGATGGTGAACATTGTTTCATTCCTAATTCTAAAACTCATGCAATGAAACCGGCAAGTCAAGAGAGTTTTCTTGAATCAGCAAGAGCAGAGCTCTTTCTTGCACAAAGAACAATTCTGGCATTTGCCCCCCATGAGAGGTCACCAGCTTAGAGATGGGTCGGGTTCATGCACGGGAGGTCTATCACTGGCTACTACTGGGGACAGCTTTCTAGTCCACGGACCAGCAAGAGCTTCCTGCCACCATCTGGTTGACCACTGTGAAACGGAGGGATGCCAGTAGGACTTCTCATAATGCTGTCTTGGTCTCAGTGCTTAAGATATGGCTAATATAAATGTTCAGGGATCTGGAGAGCACAGACAAAAGGACTTGCTGGCTGGGTCACACCAAGATCTATCTAGCCCAGCATGCTTTTCAAGGCCCCCCACCCAAAGGCCAAGCACTAGGTTGTCCTCCGGAACTCAGCTACGAAATCTCCTCATTAGATTGCCCCGTTCAATCTCATCAGCAGCCATGTACAGCAGGCCAATATATTTCTCTACCATGATACACTAAAGGTGAGAGTTGCGGAGCTCATCAAAAGAGCCCCTTTCACACATCATGTTCATAGAGTCCATGCACAATGTATAGTGAAAGCTGACCTTTTATTTTATTTTATTTAGGGGGCGTCAATTATTTTCATATTCACTTGGATGTGCAGAGAGCAGTACACATGATCTAGACTATGTGCTCTACAATTTGGAATGGTCAGTTCCTGCGTTGACATCGCAGATAAAATCAAGTGCAGTCGTGCATCCAAAAGCACATAAATATGTACACCAAATATGGTGCTATGGTGTACATATGTGAACAGCTCTTATTCCTTTTCAGGGTGTGAGGCAAAAGTTAAAAAAAATCCACCCACATTTTCAATTGGGGGCAGGGGAGTTCCTAAGATCTGGAAACACAAAAGGAAAAGAAAGCAAAAGAAGAACAAGTTTCTGCTGTCTGACATCCAGACCCATTCTTTTAACTCCAGTAAGGGGAAGCTGAAATCTGGAAACTGAAATCCACCCCTACCCCCAAGAAAACTTGGTTTCTGCACTATTCATGAGCTCCTATCTGAAAACTATTTTTTTCCTATCGAAAACTTTATTTCTATCTGAAACTGCATTTTATCCCAAAGACATATACTTGAAGGGGAGGCTATTTGAGATAAAGGCACTTTGCACATACTCAAAGGAACTTCCTTACACTTTTAAATACCACCTGTAGTGTAAAAGGGCTCCATGATAATGGACTGCCACTCTAAATAAATTTACTAAGGGGTAATCTCCTGTTTGGCTCAGTGGAACTTACTTCTGAGTAAGCATCCTTAGAGGCACAGAGTGAGGATGAAATCCTAGATCAATCGATTTAATCTGGGGTTTGCTTCTAAATGCATCTTCAGAATCAGGACCCACTGAGTTGGAATTTGGAAAATGCAGGGAGGGGGAGCCCATTGACTTCCCGAGGATCTTCTGTGATGTGCTTAGAATTAAAGAGTGTTTTAATAATAATAATAATAATAATAATAATAATAATAATAATAATAATAATAATAATAATAATAATAATTCCTCCACCTCGTCATCAGTTCCTAATGTCCAGATTTTAGAGCCATTCTTCCCCAGTCGGAGCTGGTTTAAAATGCAAGAAAGCAAGAGAACAAAACATCAAATGAATGCAGAATATTTTGTTTAAAATAAAAGCCTGGACAAAAGGGAGACAATCTACATGAGATGCAATTAAATTCTTATTACAATGCTTTTTAACTGCCTATTATTGGAGGTTGGCCTGTTTGAATCATGGTATTATAAGATGCTGGCATTCCCGGCATTCCCAGAGGAGAATTAGGCTTCACTCTGGCTTACCGCTGAACAAGAACGACTCTGGAGCAGGTTGTTCCGAAACAGCGTCGGTAGGGTGACTGCTAAACTTTTAATTCCCAGTTCGTTGCGGAACAGCAATGCCCCAATAACGGCGTGTAGCGCAAGCAAGCCCTCGCAGGTTTACTCAGAAGTAAGACCCACTGGGTTCAGTTGGGTTTACTCCCCCGGTGAGCGGGCCTAGGATTGCCGTGGAAACAACCGTTTGTTGGGAACGCTTTCCCCTTAAAATCGGGTTTTTTTGAATTTGCAGAGAAAAGCTAAACTTTCTGGACCACTCGCTCTTCCTGTCCGTTATCAACCACATTCGCAAGTAACACGCCCCCAGACACGCATCCCCCGACACGCGTGCTCTGGTTTTTGCAACCGTTTTCCTTCTCCTGCCACCCGTTTCAGCTACCTCTGGTATTTTCTGTAACTTGGAGGGGGGAGAGGAAACGTCTATCCTCCAAAATAATGCAAACGTCACACAAATATGCGCCAGAGTTTTGAGGAGAAATAAACTGCATGGATTTATTTTTTTCCCAAGATGAGTACAACAATTAAGACCACAAAAAGACAAACACAACGTGACGTAGGTGTCAAAAGAGAATGCTTTTGGTTCAGAATGCAAATCTTTCTTTTTTTTAAGGCACTGTCATTGTTAGGTGTTTGTTGCTGGTTTTTGTCCTGCGAAAAAAAATCAGATAGTGTGTGTGTGTGTGTGTGTGTGTGTGTGTGTGTGTGTGTGTGTGTG